>ANCB02000211.1:0-121328 GCA_000331835.2 Trichoderma hamatum GD12
TATATATATATATATATTGCTCGTTTATATATAATACATGCATCTATCCATCCATCTGTTTCTTTTACGTTTAATCATTACAGCTTCGCCTTAATTCTCTGCGCAGGAACAATCAACGGATCGTATGTAGTCAACGACAGCGAATCCGTCGGCGTCGAATTCGAATGATTAAACAGACTCCTTGTATCCAACAGTCCAGGATGCAGATCCTCAATCTTTGCCGCGCCAATCAGCCGCATGTTCATCTCCATCTCGTCCTTGAGCAGCTGCATTACGCGCTCCACACCCGCCTGGCCGTATGTGCTCATGGCGTAGAGGAACGGCCGACCAATGCCCACGCCCTTTGCACCGAGGCACAGCGCCTTCAGGATATCCGTGCCGCGGCGCACGCCGCCGTCGACGAAGACGTCAATCTTCTTGTCTAGGCCGTGCTGGCGCAGGACGGGCATCGTCTCGGCGAGGATCTCGATACCGGAGCGGGCAAAGTCGAGCTGGCGACCGCCGTGGTTGGAGAGCACAACGCCCTGGACGCCGGCCTCGGCGGCACGAAGGACGTCCTCGACACGCTGCACGCCCTTGAGGATGATGGGCATCTTGGTGATGCTCTGGAACCAAGGGATGTCGGCCCAGCTGAGTGACGGGTCGATGAAGGTGGAGATAGCACGGGCCGCTCCTTGGCTGGTATCTGTCTTCTGGCCCTTTTGCACGTTGCTTCCGCTGTCGGTGAATTTCAAGCGCATATCCTTCTCACGACGGCCGAGCTGTGGTGCGTCGACGGTGATGAAGAGGCCCTTGCAGCCGCGCCTCTCGGCCTCCTGGACAATCTTCTTGGTGATTGAGCGGTCCTTGTTGACGTACAGCTGTAACCACTGAACCTGGTTGCCCTGTTTCGCATCAACCAGCTCGTCGAAAGAACACGAGGCCAGCGTGGGGATCATCTGGACGACGTTGTGCTTGTGTGCTGCGCGGGTGAGGATGACTTCGCCTTCTGGGTGGCCGAGCTTGCCCAGAGCAGTGGCGGTGATGTAGAAGGGGGCGTCGACTTTGGTGCCGAGCATGGTGGTGGAGAGATTGATGGTTGAGACGTCGACGAGGATTTGGGGACGGAACCAGATTCTATGGTAGGCACTGTGGTTTTCACGCATAGTCTGACGGTTCGGTCAGATGAATGACGCATGTTGGGGTGATGCAGGGAACTTACAATCTCATCATCAGCTGCGCTGGAATAATATCCCCACGCAGTCTTCTTCATGGTTCTCCGCGCAATGGCCTCAAAGTCGTGTAAGTTGAAGCATTGTGACAGCGCCGGCATCTCGGCTATCCTCTGCTGCCGCTCAGCCTCTTCGGGATCCTCCTGCTTGACCTCCTGGGCGACGGTGGACATGTCTACGGGGCCAAGATGCTTGGACTTTTCGAGATACTTGTCCAGCGTATCCCGAGGATGAATCGGGTCGAATTCTTCTGTGGCATCTTTGCCCTGAAGTCGGGGTGGTGTCATGTTAGTATTCTTGCTTGAAGCGAGGTGAGATGGGACGAGAGAGGGTTTGCGCATACGGCATATTTGAGAATAATTTCTTCACCTCCAGGGTGCTCTATTTCATGAAGTCACAATCAGCATCGTTCGTTGAATGATGGCACCGCGCTTCTCCATCAATGTGGCCATACCCGGTAAGAACTCTGTCACATCATATGCTTTGCCCTAGTGAGAGTCAGTCAGATGAGCTCAGTCAATGAGACGAAATGAAAACGAGATGCTCACATGGATAATCACCCAGCATGACTTTTCGTCAGCGTGCTTTGCGACATCGTTGCCTGTGAGCACCATCTTCTCCTCTGTATCCGCTTTCCCAAGACTCTATCTCTAACTGCTGATGATGACGTTTCAATAGCCGGCAGTTCTTATCGGCGGGTGCCCAAGCAAGAGGCACAAAAGAATGCGTTAATTGGAACAATTGCCAAACAGCGGTATCGCTAACCAATAAAAGTGACAGTAATTGACGATGCTTGCGTGCAATTAATAAGTTGCTTATTGTCTATATCAAAGACCGAAAGATGAAACCGGAAGAAGAGAAGTCGTCGCGCGTCGCTTGTCGCTTGTCGTCACTGGACTATATACCATATACTACTAGTACCTACCACAGCACCTGCAGCACGATTCGGTCGCCTTTACGCCGGATTTGGGGGCAATATCATTGGCCGTCGGCTAATATTATAGCCAAGCGGCTCGACTAGCGATAGTGGCTTCTACGGGGGCCAAGGCCTGGAAAATCCACTGTTTCGCTCCAGCAAGTGCTTGACATATTCTCAGTCTCCATCCACCCGACGGATAATTGTGATTGATGCCCTGCTGGCAAGAACTGGGATACACAAGTCCGAAATGCTCATAGTCTCATTACTTAGAATATCATGATTATAAAGGGTCTGAAGAAATACTGCTAAAGGCTACGCACCACCCAAATGCCTTCTCCAAAAACCTCCCCCCCGAAGATCGCTAAAATACGACTCAGCACCCTCTGCTAGCGGTCGAATTAGGCGGCACCCCCAATTTCTCCATCTCCCCGGCCCGCCCAGAAGCCTCTGCGGGGTACAAACAAGATCCGAACTCGGGTGCTCCGCAGATTCCACGCGGTTGCTGCGATTCGATGCTTTTACTTTTCAAGCATAACGGCTGTGCTGTTTATTTCCCCTTTGGCTCAGCATGTGGCGACTAGCCGTGTCTCAGTTATTCAGCTAAGCTTACGAAGAACATCATTTTGTAATATTCACTAGAAATCTATAGGTAGGTTATAAAGGCGATAATGAGCATTTAGCCGCTCAGTATGTCTTACAACAAACATCACTACAGTGAAGAAAAGGGACCATGGCATGGGGGAGGGAAATGGGTATTATTAACACCTTCAATATACGCACGTCCATCTCCATGTTCACCTCTTCCCTTTCCGTCTCCACGTTTCTTGGCTCATGCCCATTTTCACGACCATTACCTGCAGCTATATAGTTCCCTCAAGGAACCCTGAACCCTTCATCTCGAATCTTCTTGGAACCTGTCAACTACACCATCATCTATACTACCATTTCTCTCTCCTCTGCTTGCTTGAAACTGGTATTATTTTCATCCGACTAACTGTCCTATCTTCGTACACTTTTTAGTACTTGCTACTTTCTCCTGCCAATAATCACAGTAGTGTCCCAGTCGCCCAATTATTTCCATGCATTCAATCCAGCCCATGGATCATGTGCCTGTTGCTGTTGGGCTGATCGGGGCTGTGCGCTCTGGGGATGGCCAGTTACATGATCATAATCTTGCTGGCCAAAGTGAATAGTCTGTTGAGGACCCAATGGGGGAGGGCCTGGAGGAGGTGGCGGTGGAACAAAGCCAGGAGGTACATATCCCGTTTGGGGGAGCTGTTGCTGCTGCTGAGGTTGCATTTGCTGCTGCTGAGGCTGGGTAGGCAACGCGCCATATGTACTGTAGGCCTGATGCTGTCCGAAAGACGTCTGTGTTGGGGGTGGTGATTGAGGGCCTCTCATGACATTCATGTTGAAAGATGTTTGGTTGGGAGGAGGTGACGTCGGCCCGGGGTTTCTGCCGTACGTGCTTGGATTATATACGGGCTGCGAAAACGTGCTTTGAGGAGGGGGGCTGGTGTAACCCGGAAAGTTTTGCTGATTGGGTGGCGGAGATGTCGGTAGCTGATACTGTCCCTGGTAACTGTTGCTATTGCTTCGCTGGGCATATTGAGTAGCCTGGCCTTGCTGCTGCATCAGGGGCGCAGGCGTTGGCCTTTGTGAAGGCGGCCTTGCTGGTACTGCTGGCACTGGCTGCGACGCCTGTCCAGGCTCAACTGACATACGCTCCATCAGGCCGCGTAGGCGCTCTCGTTCCAGCTCTGCTTGCTGACTTTTGTTGGATGCTCGCTCCTGTTCGATCTGGTTGAGTAACTGTGCACCTTCTGATCTCCGGTTGTTTACAAATGTATCCACGTTCTTCTCAAGGCTTTCCACCGTCTGCCTCATCTCCGAGTACCAGTTTTTGGCGCTCTGCAAGCCCGCTTCCAGATCCAAAAACTCCTGGTAGGCGCGCTTATACTTGCCAATGGCTGATAACCGCTGTCGCTGGATAGACTCGTACTTACTCTGCTCGGCTCGCACGCGCTTGTCTTGCAGCAAAGTGTTGAAGGTAGCAGTGAGTTCCTTCATCAAGGCTGATTGTTTGTGATTTGCCTGGAGTAAGCGATTCTGATGAGGTCGGAATTTTTCCAGTTCCTGCTGGAAAAGTTGCTGCTCATAGTTTGCTATTGTCTTTTTGTTAAGGATGAGGACTTGTGAGATGTCGTCGTTATGGATCTATGAGTTCCTTTTGTTAGTGCATCTCTTCAACAAGGATCATTTTCATAATAATATAAATATAGCTCTCACCTTGTCCTTTAGGTCCTTGAGAACCTGGTTTCTCTCTCTCTTAATCAAGTTGAGTTTCTTAAGAATCTCCTCAACTCTTGCTATCTGCTCCACGACCGTCGGCCCAGATTCATCAAAGTCTGCATCGAGTAGGTTTGGTTCGTTTCCAGATGGGCTGACAGCGTTGCTCCCTCTAGCCTTTGCCTGAGAGACTGCTTTGGAGAAGAGCTGGTCAACTTGTCCGCTAGCGACGGCGTTTCGCATTTCGTCAAACCACGCTTCGTTCTGGCGCAATTTCGCTGCCAACTGACTGTCACTCCTGCTGGCTTCTTCCAGGGCCTCTCGGTAGTTGCGAATATCACCTCGTAGGGTCGTTGTAAGGCGTGCGCTAGGTTGTTGACTCCACTCGTTTTCGTACTTGGATCGCATCTTTTCGCACACACTCTCCTCCATGTCCAGCTGTTTGGAGCTCTTATCCAAGGTAGACACAATGGATTCCTTCTCACTCCGCAAAAAGTCAAAGATGCTCACTGGATTCTCATGATTGGCAACATCTTCACACCACTGCCGGAAGTCTTCGTCAGGTAGAATATCCTGATCGAAGCCGCCTTTCAATACCTGCAGCGCCCCCGGAAGTCGCAGGTAATCCAAGCTTGCTGCCATCTCTCCATTTGCGGTGTCTACTTTTTCCGTCTCGGCTCTCACCAGCTTGGCCTTCTCTTCGTCGTACAAACTGGCAGACTCTGTAACCGCCATGGGTACAATCTTGGAGAATAGATCGGGTCCGGTGATGCGCTGTATATCTTGACCAGCGTAGAGCTCGCTTACAGGGATGGGCTTTGCTGCTGGTAGCTTTGCAATCTGGGGTAGACTAGCTTCGGCGGGGATTGTCTGGTGGTAGATGTAATCGTTATCCTTGATGGCCTCTCGCAGCCGCTCCTGAACCGTGGAGCACTGTCGCTTCGTTAGTTCCTGGAGATGCGTGCTGCAGTCAGCGCCAAGATTGGCGTTGGACGGTACAGTGCTGGGGAAATTTTTCGCTAATCTGTCGGCTTCCTTGGCAAGATTGTCTGCAACCTGAAGTCGTGATAGCGCCACGCCATGTTGGCCGGCGTCATCGTCGGTCATTGCTTGATAATACTCCGCCATGGAGTTGAGCAGATTTGCTTTGATCTACATTGTTTTCATTTCCCAAGTCAGTCATATCGTACACACAGAAATTTTGTATTATCCGCATTGACAAAGGCGGCGCAATCAAATGAGTAAAGCTCTCGGCTTACCTGAACCATTGTCAACCAGACTTTCTCAAATATGGCTTTTGTGACATTCTCCTGCACGCCCTCGATGGCCTGACCATAGAGATACCCAGACTGCGACGCCAGCTTGGCCAGCAATCCCGATTTCTTCTGGTCCTTGATCTGCTTCTCCAAGAAGATCTCTTGTGCCTGAGCAAGCATAATATGTATCAAACACTTGACAGTCTCTCGGCTCAGATCAAACGAGGGGGCGTGTAGGAAATTCTCATTGATGTAGGTGAACATGCCGGCTGACGCTTGGAACGAGTGATATGCCACTTTCAGTGCAGAGTCGTCTTCTCGGTTCTGAATAGCAGCGTGGCCGGAAAGAACAGCCGAAATGTTGAAGATGACGGATGCCTTTTCGAATGCGAGCGAGTATTGTGTCGTAGGCTTGTGAGTGAATGCATCGAACCTAAATTAGGAGATTTATATTAGCACACACCTCCTCAGGCAGCTGTATGTGGTAGGCCTCCTCCAGGCTTTAGAGATTAAATGCTCGTACCAAGTAAATGAAATCTTGATATGCTGCTCATCCACAGGAAACCGCAGATCCAGTAGCTCCAGCTGTCCGTAGTAACGATAAAGCATATCCCTCCCAGTAGTGCTCTCCTTTCCCGCACCTCGCATATCCTGCCTCAGGCGGTTGAGCGTCACGCACTCCTCGGCATATCGCTCGGGGTCATCGCCGTAGGTATCGCGAATGTAGGTCTTCAGCGGCGAAACCCAGTCAATCTCATTGGTTGCCTTGGGCGGCGCAGCTATCATGGGAGACTGCGTCATCTTGTGCGACTGGCGGTAGACTCAATGGGCCACGGCTGAGACGTCCAGCAAGTCGCATGCGCGTCGACCAGCGCGGAGGACAAGACGTCCAACGGGGATACAGCAGTGCGGTGCGATGGCAAGCTGCACGAGAGAAACAGTATCCTATGTCGGTGGACCGTTTGTTGCTGACGAGAGGAGTCTTTGAGGGGAGGAATGAAATGAGGCGGGATGCGAGCTATAAGCAACCGTTTGTCTCGTAAGCAGGTTTCAGCTGTCGACAGCGACGGGTGGGCTTTCAGCTCGAGAGAAGACGACGAGGCGAGCTTGCGTAGTGGTCTTGCGTATGCTCGAGCTGTTTTGTGCGGAGGTAACGTAAGATAGCTAGCTTGGTGACACCTTTTCCTTTGTACAAGAATCTCGTCGCCGAGAGCCTAAGGTTTTGGACTCTGAGGCGGGGTCCCTCAGCAATGCCGGAAGAGGAACAATCGAGGCTGATGCTGAAAGGACTAATGGTAACAAAAGGATGAAGGGATGGCGTGAAAGAAGCTGCTGTCGTTTCCTTGGAGACAAAGAAGCGGCGTAGGAAGCGCCAGGTAAGCTGGGCTGGTGGCTGGTGATTTGCCAATGATGTAGGCGGGACTGCTACAGCTGCGGCAGAATCCAGACCCATAAAGGTGGTGATGCCATCTCTCCAGAATAGCCGCTGATGGGGGTTGGGCGACAAGTGCTGGCGGCAGCGGGGGCCCGGCGCCTGTTAGGCATGATGGGCTGCTGTAATCTGCGCCACCGCCCACTCCAGGGGGGGCTCTAACAGTCGCTAATGCTGCTGCGAAAAGTGGCGGGCTGGTCTAATTAGCGGGGATGTCAACTTGCAGACCCCTGAACGAGCATGAACAATAGAAACCGGACTGGATTTCTTGCATGGTCGTTGCTGGTTGGACACATCGTGGCGGGCTGGCATGTGCGTAAAGTGCCGCGCATGGGCTGCAAAGGTTGAAACAAAGAAGCATATATTTAGAAATTGACGTTTATGTTGAGTTTTACATATATAGATGGCCTTGAAGTAGAAGCGTTTGCCGCGCGTTGCCGCCGATCTGTTTTGAGTGCTGAGCCTGTTTGCTGCTTGGGCACCAACGAACTGGAGCGAAACGAAAACCGAGCCAGGGTCTGTATAATAGAGTGACTCATGAGATCAGAATGTAAAAGCGGTGACTATTTCAGTAGCAGCATGAACCAGTTTGCCTATGATTCTTTTCGTTCTTTCTCTACTGTGTGTCTTTGACAATTACCTAATAGCCGTTAAGCTTGTATATAGAAAACTTCACCAACCAACATCAGCGACCCTTCAACTCCACTCTTTCCCTCATCACGCTGTCTTCTATTCTTCTCTTTTCCGTTCCTTTCGCTAGAGATTCAAAACCAATAGTAGTAGCAGCAAAAGAAAAGGGGGGCAAACCACCTACCTTTGTGAGAACCACTAGCAACTCTTTTCAACCTCCATCACAGGCTTAAACACTCTTCACCTGGCAGGCTTATGCAAGTGATGTCCCCAAATGTGACCACTTCGCCGCTGCTATTGGCCACAAAGACCACCCAGCACGGCGCTTCTAGACCACCAGCGTAACCCGCTACTGTACGTGCCGGTTTTTTGAACCTCGTGCCCTCTCTTCCTAGCTATTTAACACCGATGAAAGACTCAAAAAGTAACTGTGCCGAAGTCTGGTTCTCCTCGCTAAAGGAGTGGTTCACGGCCAGCCATCCTTGCTCCCCCCCTGGTAGCGGCGCGCTTGATGCGACCGAATATGCGACCTCGCTTCTGCAACGGAGTTTCTCATGGATGCACGAAATCGTAAGCATTGACCAATGCTGTTGAGATTTGAGAGAAGATACGTATATAATGTATAGGCGCGAGAGCCAGAGAAACCATTCGTTGATAATTATTGCATGATACTCATTATACTCATTGATACTCATTACAACATACTACTAAGGTATCTTTGTTGAACTTTTCCCACGAGAAGCCAGAGAAATCTACATGCAATCAGCCCATTCAAGTATACACACTCTCTGTCCAAGCATTGACCTGAAGACCCCGCTCAGCCATCTCCGCATCCTTCAAAAAATCCATCGGCATCCACACCAGGTGGCCCTTGATCTCTGCCAGCTTCTTCTTCGCCTCCTCAGGCGGCATGAACTGGTCGAAAATATGGCCGGGCTTGACGCCAGTAGGCGGAAGGAAACGATTGTAATCGTCAAACGTTTTGACTATTTTTGGATCAGCTTGTGCAACATCTACATCCTCATTGTAATATTTACTTACTATTATTATCTGGATCGGCGTGGAATAATTGGCGAAAGAGTTCCGTGTTCCGATCAGCTCGACTTGTCCACATATCCCACAGCTCGTCACCAAGTGGATCTTCTACAAATTTCCAACTATCGTCATCATCGTAGACGTTATTCTTGGGCTCGACACTCGGTGGCATTGCATTGATATCGTTGTTGGCATCAAATTCTTGCGGAGGAAGAAGGCCGAGGTGTTCTCGCCATAGCATCCGCCGCAGAGTCGTTGCGTGATATCCTGCTTCAAATGGTCTTCCATTCATCGTGGTTCGGATGATATTCGTGTCCTCCATAACGATACTCAACTCACTGTCATGATTTCCTTGTTGGCTACGATCGTTCAGGTTGCTCGAGCCACAAATCACTACTCGGTCGTCGGCAATGAGAATCTTGGCATGTACGTAAAGCTCCTCCTGAACCCAGTTCTTAATCTCAGTTGATGGATCTGTCTCAGGCCAAACCTCGTCTTCCAGGGAAGGTTGGCCAGCCATGGCATGATGCGCAACAGTAATTGCTGTTTTGACTTCTTCCTTTGGCTTGGCTTTCTCAAATATCTCCTTTGCTTGTAAGGCTTCATTATGAGCCTTTTCCTTCTCGTTTTCTTGGCCCATGTGGTTGTCCCTTTCGTGCTCAATAGGATCTGATGTTCCGTGAATTCCTTCACTCATAATGTCTTCGGCGAGGACGCGCTGGACCTGCTGGTATTTGATACCCGTCTTCTCCTCCGCTTCGGTGATTGCAGGAGTCTTATTCAAACGATCGTACGATCTCAGGTTGAAGAAGAATATGTGTTTAGTAGGGTCCACTCCTTGAGCCTTGATTTGTTCAAAGATGGAGTGCTCTCCTCGACATATTGACCTGTACTGGTAATCCATGATGGCTCTTGTGCCAGACGCAGCGTTATCTCGAAGGTCACCCGCAAATCCTGGGATGGCAGGAATGACAATGATGACTCTGAATTTTCGACCCTCTTTTCCAGCTCGGACTACGGCGTCCACAATGGCCCTCCCAATCGTGTTGTGGATTGGGGATTGGTGCTCGCCAGTAGCAGTGATGAAGAATTGGTTCTCAATATAAACATAGTGTTCCGCGGTGGCAATGATTTCTGAATATGCGTTTTGAATGGAATGATCTGTCAAAATTCCACTTGACCAATCGGCACTGGATCTCACCACCTGGGCATGGACAGTGCCACGATTGGGTAGGTTCTTGGTGGCCAGGGGAGTTAGAGGATGCTTAACGTAGTCTCCCATCGGATACTTTGGCCGCTGCACGCCAACCAGGTCTTCATCTTCGCCTTCACGGCCCTCGAGAATAATCCAGTCGAATCTCGCGTCACGTTTATACTTGTCTCGTTTGACAAAATTCCATCGTAGAACGAAGTGCTCGGCTATGTCAAGGACACAAGGCCCGATGACAGCCATTGAGACGTCATGCCAAGGCATGCGTCCATAGTCTGCCTTGCTGACCTCGTTTTCTTGCCAGTCCTGCACCTTTTTGAAGTCCATTACTCGATTGTTGTTAAAGTCCTGGCCTGGCCAAATCTCTTCCGTCACTTCATCTGGATGAACATCTGAAAGCGGGTGAGACCGAGTGTCCCACCGGCCAAAGCAGAGATCGAGACCGCCAATGAAAGCCATGGAGTAGTCAATAACAATAAATTTCTCGTGGTGGGCCCAGTACATTGTCATGTCTGCCGCGTTTTCCAGAACATTGTGATCCGGATGCCGCATAATAGTTATGTTGTTGAATCCTGGAGTGCCCTCTGGACAAAGGGCTTGCAGCGCGTGTTTGGTGTGCTCTGAATTGCAAGTCAGAGCGGCTTCGACCTCCTTGTAAACGACGACGAAAATTTTGACTCCTTCATCCGCTTTTCGCTTCAAAATCTGATCCAGTCTGTACTCTTGCTTTTGGTGAGGTGGTCGTCTCATGAATAGCTCGGGCGAGAGCCACCAATCTTCGATGTAGATGGATTCCTTGGCCTGCTCCAAGGCGACAGATACGGCCCAGAAGTAGTCTCGGCCATCCACATACCACTTGACGAGGTTGCCGTCTCGTTCAGGGAAAAATGAGCGGAATCGGTGAGACTCGCAGATTTTAGTTCTCTTTTCGTCGCAGCGGATCTCGTGCTCTTCATCGTGGCGATGATTTCTGTTGAATATGTTTCCGAATTTACCAATCTGATGCTTCTTATGCGATATGGCTTCTTTGGCATCGTATAGCTTCGTATCCTGTAGCTTATCTTTCAAATGGTCTACAAAACCATGTAACCCGCTACGGCTTCCACTCTGTGCAGACGTCGAGGCGGCCATTGTTATAAGACTACTGGTAGAATGAAATGTGTTGTCATAGGGTAGCGGATGGGAGGCTACTATCGCGAGTTCAACAAGGGCTAGCAGCTGGGGGGAAACGAATCTGGGTATCTGAAAAGTGAAATGTGATGAAAGTTGAGATAGAAAACAGCCACTAGAGGGTAGAGGAGCCAGATAAAGCAATCATATATATAACATGCTGCAATCGATGCCAAGATGGAGGCTATCAAGGAAGCGGGGGCTCGAGCTCAGCAGACTTCCACAGCATGAGACCATGACGGAAGGATCGACCCGAAGAGAGCTAGCTGAACTGATTCTGCCAATTTACAAAGGGAGGGAGGGCATTGCAAGAGGAAGATGCTGGCGGCGCCACAGGGCTGACAGCGAATAACAGCAGGGGTTGGGAGCCCTGGGGAACTCTGATCCGCGCACTTATTTGAGGTAAAGCGGAATATGCAAAGCTAATCTGTCTAGCAGCGGCTCTACTTTTGTCTCGAGCCAATTAATCCAGGTTTTGTTGCTTCTTTTTCGAGTCTTGGCGTTGCATCGATCCAGCTCTGGCAGGCTTGGCTCCAAAGTGGAGGGCCCAGCCTTGTTTGTTTGAGAGGGTGGGATGATGACGTCACGCCACAACAATCAGGTGCCGGGGTCGTTTGTTACCTAAAGAAAAAGGAAACACGAAGAGAAGCAATTGTTAGAGAGGAATGCGGTGATTTTAGGTGGGCACAGTGACGTATTGGTGTGCAGCGGTATTAGTAGGTATATGAGCTTCAATTCGATGCTGAGTAGCTGGAGAGCTCGTGCTTGTCTTGGCGCTAATTCTTGCGGTTGGCGCCGCTCATCTGAGCGATTCGAGCTTGAAGCCATGTTTAAAATACACGTGGGAGTAGCAATGATGAATCGCCAAGCTGGGCAAAGATTGGGCTGCCAATCAATCATCAATTCTGTGCATTCGAGGATGATCAGTGGTAAAGGAAGGCAATCTGGCTGCGGCGATGGCAGAATTGGAAAAACAGCTCGGAATTGACACCTGATCAGCGCACCGACTGACTCTTGGTATACAGACCGACAGAGTACGACTACCTACCTATGCAGTAAAGAGTACTGACTTGACGCGTAATACTCAACCGTGATTGGGCTGCCAGTATTATATAAGCGGGATACACAGCGGCCGCTCCAAGAGCTCAATTGCCATCTGTCAAAAGTCTTGGTTGTCCAGAGCATGTCACGCTTCTCTGTACGGAGTAAATGCGGAGTACTTATATGCAGCCGAGTGGGCTTGATCCAGGAAATACGGATCGCGGCCACAGTCTCGAAACGGATCCATCTTTAGCTGGATCCAAGGTACCGACAGCCACTATAAGTGCTGCTGGGCACCTGGTGAGGCTAAGGGTTCTGTAAAAGTAGGTACTTGCTGGGCATTACAGACATTGTCCAAAATAAACACAAACTCGGAGCATCATTACTGCTGCTGTTTGTATACTCACCGTGATCAAATAAATACTAAACAGACACGACACAGTGCTCGTATCAGCGATCCAGCCCCATTGAGTCCGCTGCAGATTCGCAACCCCCTCCTCGACCCCTATTCTTTCAAGACTCCTGGCTGGCTCTCCAACAACCCCACCTGTGCCTCTCTGCCCCACCAGCTCCAGGCCAGATGTCGAGCATTCACCGCCGAGACCCAAAGACCTGATAGCGTGTTCATCTGCCTCTTTTTCTTCTTCTCCCTTACAGCTCCCAATTCAATTCGCTTCGATTCTCCAGTTCTGTCTTTGCCTTCTTCCTTTTGCTTCTCTAGCATATACAAGAAAAACCATCCAAAATGTCTGCTCTCGATATCCCCGTCGGCGCCACCATCGTCCACACCTTCAAGCAGTCCTTTGTGGACGTGCCCATTGATGCCGAGAATGGCAACGCCATTGCTACCACCCAGTTCCTCGATGCTGCCGAGTCCCTGACCACCATGTTCGGTAAGTTGCAGCCATAACGATCAATGGCTTGAAGAGAGCAAAGTGTCTAATCCGGCTCTGCAGACGTCCTGGGCTCTGTTGCCTTCTCTCCCGTCAAGAACGATCTGTTGGGCAACGTCAAGGTACGTTTATAGCTTGTTGAAGCGTCCAGACCATCAATCAGATTGGTCTCCAGGATAACTGACAACTAACACGTCTTGCCCATGTATAGAAGCTCCGTGAGCGCCAGCTCGCCGCCCCCGCCGAGTCTGAGAATGTTCAGGACCTCTGCCGCAACGAGCTCAAGACCAAGAAGCACACTGCCACCGAGGGTCTTCTGTGGCTGGTCCGGTACGTATAATTGAGCTTCCTGCAGCCCATCCACACCCAAAAGCTTAAAAACGTTGGGACTAACTTTCGGATCCTCCAAAATAGTGGTCTCGAGTTTACCTGCCTCGCCCTCAGCGCCAACGTGGCCAAAGAATCCGAGGAGCTTGCCGACTCCTTCCGAAACGCATACGGCTCGACCCTGAAGCCTCACCACAGCTTCTTGATCAAGCCCATCTTCAGTGCTGCCATGGGCGCCTGCCCATACCGTAAAGATTTCTACGCCAAGCTTGGAGCTGACGAGGCTCAAGTCACCACCGAGCTGAGGGTCTACCTGGCCGCTCTCGACAAGATTGTCGGCATTCTGAAGGGTTTCGTGGAGAGCAAGGAGGCCAAGTGGTAAATCGATTGACAGTTGGTTCAGTTATTAGCACAATCTAGTACATATTGGTAATTAACGAAGAAACGAAATAAGGCGAATAATCCTATTATTAGCTGGGTTAAACATATTAGCGTCTTGGAGATATATGAAATGTTGTATATCCATTTTTGATGATGGACTCACCGAGAAGAGAGTGATTGCAGCTAACAAGCACGTGAAAACGTCTGAAATTCCAGTAGTATATACATGGTTCCCATCACCAAAGATTACAAGGTAGTTCCGACGACACGGTATATCTGTTCGGTGTGTCAAGACTTATTAAAGCGTCTGTTCTGTTCGCCCAGCAGTTGCCAAGTCGTAATATATTACTCATACTCTTAGTCGTGGTCGTGGTAATGCCACCTTGGGGGAAACAATCCAGGCATGAGCCCGCCAGTATGCAAGGAGAACTTAACAATCGGCTCGTTCCACTGTAAAAGAAGCGGATAATCAGCTGCTGTCTCATCTATAAAAGATTCTTGCACACAAGCTTGCATTAAACGCTGCAACTCTAACCGAAGCGCATTGGAATACTCAGTCGCATGAGGTAACAAACATCATCCGCCGAGTCTTTCTACATCCGCTATTCATATTGAGATTTTGCTATATCGTTATGAGAGAGTCGTTATAATTGTAGCAGCAATCCCCCATGCACTTGGACATTGGTGTTCAGGCACAGGCGTAAACGCTTATCTCGCAGTGTTACCCAGGAGCGTCGCATCCACAGATGATCTAAATTAATTACCCAGACATTTCCAAGGTATCACAAGTTCGAAATTAAAGGAATAGAGCTTACATCATGGCTGGTGTAGCGAATCTCCTCTATAAGTGAAGGAAAGCTCCGGGCCGTGGTAGAGAGTCCATATATCATCTTGCATTATATAAACAGCAATAGAAAACTCTACTGGGCAAGTTTATCAGGTTATAATCTCTCTAATCTTTCATATCAAGCATAAAAAAAACTAGTCTCGACTTTTATTCAGCTGGCATATCCAAATCCACGTCCCAGGGTGCTTTGAATCCTGCAAAACCTCTTTCGGATAATTAGTAACTGCGCAACCTCTTTAAACTTTGGAACTCCTCTAGTCGTACTTTTCGAGCTGTTGATTCTTAAAATCCTTGATTATGTGTAGAATTAGAAAGCTACTGGGCCTTGAAGATGGCAGAAAACATTAAAACCTTTCTCGCCATCTAGGGTAGCTTGACCCGCCTCACGATTCTAACAACTCTCCCTTACCATGCAGGGCATCAACTCTCGGGCTCTCAAGCGTTCACGTGAAAAACAAGAAGAGAAAAAAAGAAATAATCAAATAAGCCCAACTGCCTCACATGGCATCCGGGGGTGTGAATCATAAACGTCAACATTCCGGAAACCCCCCCTCCATCCTCCCGGCACTTACAAGCCATTTCACCTCGGCAGCTCAACTACGCCACGGCTTCGGTCAGCACTCTAATTAACCCGCATACCATCATCCTTAATCATCTCAGCCTGGCCTGACTCTTATGCTAACATCATTTAGGACCGGATAATTAGTTATTAACCATTTATTTTTATCTTGATTTATTCACACCTTTTTTGATTCATTTCCCACAAAAAGCCACCTCGTGGTCTCACCCACCCCCCCCCATGATCCCCCAATAGCCTACCCGAACCTTCCGAACTGTACATCATCTCATCTAGAGTAATAGCTAGCTAGCTTGTTTTCAGCACCCCCTGTATATATATCCCTGACAGAATCACAAGCCAAGCAAACGATTCATAACTCTCCGTGTTGTCCATTTAGACCCGGCACATGCCCTCATCGAGAGTTAATCTTGCCTTGTAGGGCTCCCCCACGTGTTCGACTCGTATGAAATTCCCACTTCCATTCCGGCTATCCGAGCTGTCAAGTTTTAAAGGTTCAAAAATGAGATCTATGTATCATACTATTGGCTGTAGGTTGGAAGAACGCCACGACATGTGAAGTGTCATGAATGATAGAACTTGCATGAATACCCTCGTGCTAGGGGAGGGGTGTGAATGAACGAAATGGATCGATGATGGTGTGGTTTGATTTGGAGGATGTACAGTAAGACAGCCATGGCTGATAATCCTTCAAAGCCAAACTCCTGGATTTCGAGTATTGGCGGGAAGTTAGTTTAGCGCCACGGTAGATAATAAGAAGCCAAGATTATAGTCTTTGATATATATAACTATTCGACAGTAAATCTTCAACCGTGTGCTATCAAATCAAATAAAGTCCATTTACATCTTTTCAGACAGGTCCTGCTTATGCCAGGTAAACACCCGATTCGCCTATTCGCCGCTTCTATGCATGTTCCCTCCTCCAAACGCCAGCAATAATTAGTTCGCTAAGTAGTCTCTCGCCTGGCTGTAGTCATCTTTCTGTACGCACGTGTCTGTCTGTCTGTCTGTCTGTCTGTCTGTCTTTGTCTACTCTTGTCTACCCAGCGCAACGCAGTTCTGAGGTATCATCGAGACGATGTCAAAAAAGGAACGGAGGAGGGAGGAGGGAAACAGAAAAGGATAAGATAAACGCTATGAGCCGCCAATCAAGGGTAAAAAAATGAATCTAGGAAAAAAAAAAAGACGTGGTCAAAACGGACCAGCTGATTTTGACCTAAGCAGGAAACTAGGCCGGGGTATCCGCAAACGCTTTGTCTTCATTGACCGCATCGACTCCCTGTCAGTGTCGTGCGCCTGACCGAGCCAGTTGGCAATGGCCTGGGTCGCCTCTGCATATTCGACCTCCACACTCTCCTTTTGAATCATTGGCGGAGGGCAGTCCCATGCATGCTTCTCGCCGGCAACAATACGCATGGTGACAGTCTTTTTCAGGCTTTGCAGTCTCTTTGCGAAGCGGGTGCCCTCAGCGAGAAGCATGTCATACTCGCACAAGCAGAGATGGACGGGCGGTAGCTTTTTCATAATGTCATCCGACATCAAGCCCGGGGAGAGCCGAAGATCTGCGCGTTTGTGGCGAGGAATTGGGGGATAGACGTATGAGGCATCAATGAGGTCCGTCAAACCCTTGGACAGGGTGAGGTCGGGACGGGCGCAGCTCAGCCTCTTGTCTGCCCTATTGATTGTCCAATCCAGGCCCGGATAGAAGAGGCAGAGGCCGGTGATGCGAGGGACCGGAAAGTTGAGCGTGTAGTTCCAGTGTGACGGGTCGTTCATGATGAGCCAGCTTGAGAGGGCCGTAGTGGCGCCTGCGGAAAAGCCAGAGAGGATTATGCGATTGGGGTCGATGCCAAACTGGCCAGCGCGCTTGGCTATCTGCAGGATGGCATCGACACAGTCCTCGATGGGGGTTGGAAACGGGTGATTGGGAGCCAGGCGGTAGTTGACGGTGAAGACGACGGCATCCAGCGAGGTCATGACAGCGCATGCCCAGCGTGCATTGTCGGTCCCCTGGCCGAGAATCCATCCCCCTCCGTGGAGAGCGATGACAGCCGCTCGAGGCCCGATGGACAGACGAGGCGGCGTCCACACCTCGACCCTGATCTTCTTGGGACCCTTGCATTCGGCGAGGGTAGAATCAGCCCAGAACTCGGTGGACGGCGTAGGCGCCGCAGGTTCTGTGCGGTTGGCGATGCTGAAGCCGAGGCTGGATGCATAGCGGATGGCCTGAGCCCGCGCATTCAAGGTCCAGCGGGAACTTGCCTCTAAGGGGTTGACATAGTCGTCTGGCTCCGGCACTGTCGGTTTCCTGATGGTTTCCGGGATGACTTCCATGGGAGAGGCGCTCTGGTCATCCGCCTCGAGTCTGTTGAACAGTGATTTGGTTCTGCTACAGCGTAGCCTGGCTTCTACGGAAAGGCAGGGCTAGCGGGGATTGGCTGCAGTCTGGCTCTGGGGGAGGAAACAGCGGGGTGGACGGATGGAAGAGGGGCGTGGATGGTGGAAGAGGGAGAAGAGGAGGAGAAAAAGTTTGATGGTATGAGGGAGGCAAGGAGGGTGGGTGGCGCGAGGCACGGATAAGGTACGGCACAAATAGGAGATGGTGGACGAAAAGAGGCGAGATACGCGCCGATACCTGCGATCTTGGCGTTGAGGCGGCCGATAGTACTGTATTGTACCGTGTCGCGTGCTCTGCTGGCCTGGACGATATACAGTCTGGATAACGTGTCGTTGCTCAGGGGGAGTTGTATATCGACTTGAGGCCGCTTACGGAGTATCTTTTTTGCCCGACTCGAGTGGCTTCGGCCTAGGGCTTATTTGGCCGCGGTATTAGTCGCCAGCACGTTTTGACAATCTACTGTACTTGGCGAGAGGCTCACTGCTGAGACGTTGATAGTTTCTTTACGTGTATCTCACACAATATAAGCGCAATACAACGCTAAAGGGCGTGAACTGGACAAAGACAAATCATAGATGCAACCGAATAACTGGGGTAGCATCACCTCGTGGAGCGGGTTCGATAGGGCGCTAGCTGAGCCCCGGCGACCAGCAGGCTGGATCGGCGCAAAGCTTCTTTTGAGAGAGACTATTTGCTGGGGCTGGGAGAATCTGGACCATGAGGGAATGGCTGAAGGGCGTTGGCCCGATCTCTCAAGGTACAAGTCAGGCTACGCGATTTTTGATTGATTTTGCGATTGAAAGAATTCTAGAAACCAGACCCGGGCAGCCATCTCCAGCTCGTTTTGGCAGCATCACGGTGCCTTGCCCAAAGCGGGACCTTGGTAGTAACAATAAAAACCCAGTGCTACGGTAGTACTACCTAGTATACCTGGGTAGTAGTATTCATTAGTGCGGCGAACGTTTCGTTTTGCAGGGCCCCGGCCGCATGGAAAATCGTGGAAGTCGAAATCGGAGCACGGACCGGCTATGACGTACTGTCGATTTTGGCTGCTGTCTGTGCTCCATCTTGATTCTTCCCGAGGAGCTGATCGGACGATGCCGGGCCAGGCATCGCTTGCTTGGCGCGCGGTTCCTCTTTTTCTTGCTTCTTTTTCTGCTTCTATTCAATGCACATAATTCCCCTGCTCCATCTTTATGGAGCACCTAGGCAGAGCAGCTCAAATTACCGAGCTTGTTCGTCTTGTCAAGTTTCGCGTCCACAAGCGGTTCGAATCTCTGACGTCATGTCAAAAACCGTTGCTTTGCATACGATTGATTACCTGCACAGCGAAACAACAACAAAAAGTACCTCTATGAGTATCATCGATTGGTAGGTCTATCCCCGATAGCCGGTCTCGGCCTGGACCAGCGCAAAAGTACACAGAGGCAGCGGCATTAGCGGCGTTGGAGAGGGTGAAAGATAGGATAAACTTTCAAATGGCTTCTGGAATATGCTGCTTTACCCCAATAGGACAGCGCGCAACATTGCTGGCAGATACTTTGGCCATCCTTCATGGGCGCATTGGCTGGCTCGTAATTTAATGTCGCAGTCTAGGTACTATATGGTGGTAGGCGCATGCACTCGATTGCTCTACTGTATGCCCGGAGAGAAAAAACTGCAAATTTTGGCTCCTAGTTGCTGGTTGCTGGTTGCTGCTAACAACATGGGCGACCAGATCCCGGTACTTGCCTTGCTGAACGGTTTCAGGGAGCTGGCGATTTGCAGGGGACGGGCTCCGTAAATGGCACAATTACATCATGGACATGCGCCAGGAAAAGAGTCACTTCATGCAGGGCTGCACTTATAAATCGTATAGCCGTATATGCATATTATTCATCATTGGGAAGCGGGAAACGGGCCATGCAAGCAGCCCGCCGCTTAGGTAACAGGCAAAAGAGCACACAATCATGCATGCATGGAGCTGGAGAAGGGGAAAAAGAAGAAAGGAAAAAAAAAAGAAAAACGCGCTGAAAGCGGCAGCCCGAGTAGCTGGGCGTCCAGACTGCAGGCTAGCGCCAATCCGCCTGTCCGCTAATCACAAGTCCGTGTATCTCGCGTGACACTAGACATGCAGTGCCGGACGAGAGCGAGAAGAGAAAATTCGGACGAGGGAACAGGCAGAATTGGGGAAAAGCCTGCCATTGCTGGTGCCGCTGCTGCATGACCGGGCTCAGTCAGCACGGCGCTTAGTGCAGGACTTGCTTTCTAACGCACTGGAGGCTGAGATTCGACGTCCAACCAGGCCAACACTTAGTAAACTTGGTGCAGGGCGCCCACCCCTCAGCTGCGCGACCCAATGGCACCGACAGAATCTTCGCACGGATTCCGTGCCGCCCCCAAACGTGCGAGGCGGATAGGCTGCTCGGGCTCGGGCGGAGTCTAAAGTCGACGGCGGGTGGGGATTTTGGGCTGATGGCAGCAGGACGATGGACCATGGACGGTGGATGACAGTAAAGTGGTGGCAGTTTTTGGTGGCAGTCTTGCACGGCAGCCGAAGCCTGGCCTGGCCTGGCCAGGGGCCCACGAGCTTGCCGAGGAGAGGTCAGAGGACGAGCCCCTCCTGCTCGGTTCGGCCATCCGACGAGTAATTCGCGCCTGTTCTGAGTGTTGGTTTGATATCGTTCTCAATTCGGCCTCTTGCTGCTGATACACCCCCCCGTTCAGCTGCCCCCATCATCCCCCATCATCCTCGGCGGCACCCACCGCAGCAACGGGTTTTCTCGCCCATGTGCATCGGCTTGCTCCCAAAGTATTACGCCTACCTACCTGTCTCGTACCCCGTCGACCAGTGATAACCCGGTAGACTAAGCATTGGCTGTTGCTTGGAAACCCTCTTGAGTTATATAAGACCAGAGCAAGCCTCGCCAAGAGCTGCCGTTGTGGCTTCTCTCTTCTCTTCGCTTCCTCTCCATCAACCTGTCATTGACTCGCCGCCGGTGGCCCAAAGAGACAACCTCGCCCATACAAGAGGAAAGTTCCGAGCCTTGCTTTGCCACAACCTCGTCTCGAATATACGTATAAAGCATCTCCTACATACCAATTCCCCCCCCTCCATCTGGCCAGACTGCCAAAAATAGCCCCCCACGGGTCAACAGCCAGCCAATAAAAGCCACCTGAGAAACCGCAGCCCCGAGTCTCGACAGCTGTGGTGATTCAGTTCCACGTCATTGACGCTCAGGCAAACAAGCACGCGGAGGCGAAATACAACGCAAAAGCTGTCAGGGCAGAGGTTTCGATAACATCATCGCGCCTGCAAGGGAATCACAGCGCCGGACCAATTACAGCGGGCTGCAGGGCAGGCCTTCAGGCACTCTGCCACCTTCACAAGCGCCGTCCATTTTCTTAACCCCGCCAGGCAACCCCGCGAGCTCCGGCAGAGTGGGATAAACCGTTGCCACACGTCTCTCGCTCGTCTCACACACTCGCTCCTTGTGCGACTTTTACCGCTGTCAGCCAATCAGCCCAGATTCCGTGCAAGGTTCCGCGCAAGATTCAGCGCAAGAATTCCGCGGATATAACGCCAAAAGCCAGAGCTACTTGTACCGCAGCGTCTGCGGTTCTCTGAGCAGTTACTCAGTCTCTTGCTCTCTTGCCAATCCTCTGACCAGATCCCTGCTCGAGGCAAAGCCGGACTCGAGCCCTGTACCCATAACTCATATATCGATTTTGCGCATATCCATAGCGTCACCATGCCGTCTACAGACAGCGGGAGAAACTCCCCCATCCTCTCGGCCTTTGGCCTCCCTCTTCGATCCAACAGCACGAGAAGTAGTAGGCGGGCCAGTCCTGACCGTTCCGTGCCTCGCGATCAACTTCCCAAGAGCTACAACGCTGTCGGCACCAACAGCAACCGCAGCAGTTACCATCAGTACGTGGTGAATGAGACTCCTACGCCCGCGACGCCCACGTTGTCGGCGCTGTCCATCCCCAGCTCGCCTACTGCACCGGCAGTCCACAGTGAGGCTACCCGCAAGATTCTGGCGACCATGAACGAGGGCGGCCGCAGGTCGGCACCAAGCTCTCCGCGATCCAGCATGGACAACTCAACCACGTCCTTTGACAGCGTGCGCAGCAGCGGCTCTGACTGGCCAACGCACCCCTACGAGCTGAACACTATTGCCGAGCTGGACACGCTGCCCATTGGCACTGAAGTCAACTTCCGTGGTCGTATTCATACTCAGCGCCAGCTCTCCAAGGCCCTCGACTTCCTTCTCCTGCGTGACCAGACCTACTCCATCCAGGGTGTGCTTTCTAGAGAGAACATGGACATGGTCCAATGGGTGCAGAAGCTGCCTGCTGAGTCTTTGCTTCAAATCAATGGCGTTCTCAAGACGCCCCCGGAGCCTGTGCGATCTGCCACCGTGTCCCATGCCGAGGTTGACATCCACGGCTTGTGGCTCGTGAACCCAGCTCAGAACGCCCCGTTCAGTGTATACAGACCCCCCGAGGCTTTGCGCAACCGCATGTCGTCGCGTATTCTTGATCTGCGGCACCCGGCCAACCAGGCTCTGTTCCGCATTCGATCCCAGGTCTCTCACCAATTCCGCGAAACCCTCGAGGGCTTTGGTTTCGTAGAGATCAACACTCCTAAGCTCCAGCCTGCTGCCACTGAAAGCGGTGCCTCCGTTTTCAAGGTCAATTATTTCGGCCGCAAGGCCTTCCTGGCCCAGAGCCCGCAGCTCGCCAAGCAAATGTCCATCGCCTCTGACTTTGGTCGTGTCTACGAGATTGGTCCTGTCTTCCGTGCAGAGAACTCAAACACTCATCGCCACCTTACCGAGTACACCGGTCTGGATATCGAGATGGCCATTGAGCATGACTACCACGAGGTCATCGAGGTGCTTGACGACTTTCTCAAGAATGTCTTCAAGGCTGTCTACGCCATGCCCGAGGTTGAGATTCTCAAGCAACGTTGGCCCAGCACCGAGTTCAAGTATCTGGATGAGACGCTCATTCTCGACTTCAGAGACGGCCTTCAGATGCTGAGGGACGATGGTCGTGAAGCTCCCGAGGAAGACTTGTCCACTTCGGATGAGATTCGACTGGGTGAGCTTGTCAGGGAAAAGTACAACACTGATTATTACGTTCTCGACCGCTTCCCTACGAATGCTCGTCCGTTCTATACCCACAAGGACCCCGAGGACCCCAAATGGACCCGGTCTTTCGACATCTTCATCCGCGGCCAGGAGATTTGCTCTGGTGGCCAGCGTATTCACGATGCCGCCGAGCTGCGCGCCAACATGTCTGCCGCCGGCATTGCGGAAGACGGCATGGAAGAGTACTTGGCCGGTTTCGACCTTGGTGCGCCGCCCCATGCTGGAGCTGGTCTGGGTCTCGAGCGTATTGTGACCTGGATGCTCGAGCTTGGAGACGTCCGAAACGCCTCGCTCTTCTACCGTGATCCCAAGTCTCTCCCTGACCGCAAGCCCACTTTGCCCCATCCCGAGGCCGACACCACCAAGCAGTACGCCGCGCTCCACACTCCTCCCGTCGAGAAGCTCATTGCCAACTACGGCGATGCCTCCAACACCTCTTGGCTCGATGACCGGTTCGAAATCTGGAGACACAAGTCTGGTGCTGCCGTCGGATTTGTCAAACAAGACAAGTTTGCCATGGTCACTGGTGATCCTCTTTGCGATAAGTCGCAGTACACGGACGTCATCATGTCATTTATCAAATATGTGCTGACAGAGCTCCATATGGTCCCCATGTGGATGCTTGTCTCGTATGACGTGCAGAGAATCCTGGCCCACGATTTGGGCTGGCGAACTCTCTCCTGCACAGAGGAGCAGCGTGTCGACACAGCCAGGCACCAGAGCCCTGCTGGTGGACCCAAGGCCCGCAGAGTCGAGCGTGAAGGCGTCAAGATCCACGAAGTCAAGGCTGACCAGGACTTTATGAGCCGCGCAAACCCGCAAATCGAGGCCTGGAAGGCCAACCGCAAGGGCAAGCAGGTTCACATGACCGAGGTGCGCCCCTGGGTCGACATGGAACATCGCCGCTACTTTGCTGCCGAGAAGGACGGCAAGGTCCACGCCATGGTGGTGTTGGCCAAGCTGGCTCCCCGACACGGCTGGCAGGTCAAGTGGGCGCTTGACTTCCCCGGCGCCATCAACGGCGCCATCGAGATCCTCATCGAGCACGCTCTTTCGTGTGTCACCGGCCAGGTGACGTTTGGTGTCGGCGTGTCTGAGAAGCTGACACCCGGCGAGCATCTCCACGGCATTCGGGCTAAGTTCCTTGCCACCACTTATCGCTCCATCGTCGAGAGTCTGGGTCTCCGACGCAAGGCGGGTTTCCGATCCAAGTTTGGCGCTTTGGGTGAAGAGGTCTACATTTGTTATCCTAAGCACGGCGTCGGTTTGAGGGACTTGCAGCAAATCATCAAGTTTTTCCAGGATTAAGGGATTTCTTTTTCAAAAGTGTTACATGGGCAATGAAGGAAATTGATACCAAATGATACCATCAGAGAAAGAGAACTAGAAAAAAACAAGTTGAGTGGGGAAGTTTGATAGCGATGGATCGTGCATGACACGCGGGGGTGTGTAAGGGTTTGGGATGTATGCTTTTCCTTTGTTTCCTATTCCTCTATATAAGATACCGACCTTTTGTTTTTGTTTTTCCTTTTTTTTCCTTCTCTTCTCCTCGATCATGGAAATGGCCTCGTGAATCGATCATGTATAGACGGGGTGGTGGCGGATTTACCCTTTTTTGGTCTTTTTTTGGATGGTATAGTGAAATAGCGGGTGGAAAGATGGTCTAAACATTGGTTATAAGTAGTTTTTTTATTTATTATACATTTTGATGAATGGATATGATGCACAGATATAAAGTCTCCAATATGACGCCTCGTTCCTGAGAACTAACTAGTATTGCTTGTGGCTTTTGCTGCCTCTTGATGAAATTGGTAGATGACAGAAACTAAAACAATATCCTTGATATCCACGACGTCTCAATCTATCATACATGTAGATGTTACATTTGCACGTGGATCTCATCGAGCTTCCATATGCAGAGTCATCCAGGTATCTAAATCTATTCTCTATAGATTTTGCCCTTCTTTCTCTTCTTACCCTTTTACTCATGCCATGAAATGTACAACATGATGCCCGCGCCAGCTGCAACAGCCGCGAACTGGGTAAGTGTCTTTCGCAGCTCCTCGCCTTTGTTGGGACCAGTCTCCAGCAGCTCTGGGATGACGGCGACGGTGCCGACGTATAAGAATGTGCCTGCGGTGAAAGGCAGTAGCATATCTCCCCATGTCTAGTACAAAGATGTTTAGTAAGAGACGAATGAAGAAGTAGAGGAAAAAGAAGCTGAGAAGACAAACGTACCAAGCTTGTTCCCCAGAGGCCCCCATTTCGCGGCATCGCCTCGCCGTCAGCACCTCCAGAGCCGAATTCCTGGACAGCAATACCAATGAGCGTGCCCATAAGGGCGCCGATGGCAGTAACAAACTGGGACGCCATGGCGGCGCGCTTGGAGAAGCCGGACTGAATCAGCAGCGCAAAGTCACCGACCTCGTGGGGGATCTCGTGGAAGAAGACGGCGACGGTGGTGGTGGCGCCGATGGTGGGCGAGGCGTAGAAGCTGGCAGACATGGCGAGGCCGTCGGTGATGTTGTGGGTGAAGTCGGCGCTGGTGAGTGAGTGAGTGAGTGTGTTAGTTTTCAGATGTGCACTTTCTCTTTCTCTTTTCTTGCCATGGGAAGCAATTTGAGTGTACGGGACTTACATCAAGTTGAGATAGCCGCCGAGTTTAACGCTGGGGTTAATCTCCTTTAGCTTTGACTGCTCGTCCACCTGAGTCTCCTTGTTGTCGCCCTTCTTCCTTGACTTGGCCTCGCCCTTGACGGTGTTCGCCCCGGTAGAAAGACCGACATCTGCCGTACTGGCGTGTTTGTCGTCACCATGCGAGTGTCCGTGTGAATGATCGTGACCCTCGCCACCCGTCGCAATTCGCAAGCCCTTGTCCATAGCCACAAACGTCATGAAGCCAACAAGAATTCCCAGACCAAGTATCAAGTTGCGGTTCGGCTCGACAAGCACAAACTTGGCCCTATCCGGCTCGTCTTCTCCGACAAAGATCTCGGGCAGCAGGTGGAAGAGCGTGTCGCCGAGCAGACCTCCGACGGCGAAGGCCACCATGACGGACAGCGAAGAGGGATCGATGTTTGTCGGGACCAGGGCGAGCAGGAAATTGGGCGGGCCGGAGATGTACAGCGTGGCGAGCAGCGCATTCACGGCGGGCGAGCCGGGGAAGAGCACCGAGAAGAGCTTCTCCGTGAGGGATGAGGGCGCGGCCTCGAAGTGAGCCAGCTTGGCGGAGTTGAGCTCCTGGACAACGGGACATGTCTAATTCGCGTAAGGTTTTCCAGTTAGCCAAACTTGTGTGCTTTGCTATACAAGCAAAAACAAAAAAATCAAACAAAAAAAAAAAAAGAATGTCTCGCTACAGTACCTGAAGTCGGCCATCAAGCTCCTCCAAGCTAAGACTCTCGATCGCAGCTGGGGTCTTGATCTGCGACGCCGCCGCACAGGCCGCCAGCACGAAGGCGCACGACGCAATGGCGGTCCTGAGAGCGCTTCGTCGAGCCATTGTGGGAGAGGATTCGAGGAATCAGTCTCCTCGTGTTTCAATGGGGCTCTTTTTTTTTTCTGTTTGCGAAATGAAACAGACGCCGGTGTCGTGTGATGGGATGGAAGAAAGACACGCATGCCCCCAATTGGAGCTGGAGCTAAGATGGAGAGACCCTGGCGCGGACAGGGGCTTAAATCAGCGGGCTAGGCTGTATGGGGCAGTGTGTTTGTTTACTAATTATAGCACTACTAATAGGTATATAGTACAGGTAACAACATCTGGACACGAAGAAATAAAGAAGAAAAATGATGGGCATTCAATCAAATCATGCCAGATATGATATAATATCGATTTTAGTGTGAACTATCTATGAAAAAATGAACCAAAATGGCAGAGGATATGCAACATGTGGTTGGCCACATAGCTGAAAGATATAGACACTACAGCAACTACAGCAGCTCACACGCATCATAACCTTGTCCAATCTTGGTCTGCAAAGAATCAGTATCTCTGCAATGGTATCATGCCATTGGCTTACTATCAGCATCATTGCTCTGCCTGATTTGTCGCTTGAAGATTGTCGCACAGCACTTCACACCAATGCAATCCTATGCACGCCTTATCTATAAGCGACGATTCTATCTCTTAGCGACGTTCTTGCGACCCAGTCCACGTGCCTTTTATAAAGCCATCGATTATAAGTACTCTTGAAGGAGCACCTGAATTGATACGAAACGCTCACTCCAGCATCCCCTTCCTACTCTGCTAGTCAAAATAAATCGTGCTACCATCCAAGACGACAATGGCTACCAAAACATCCGTTACCAAGGAGCGTCCACTCTACCCCCGTGGCATCCCTTCCAAATTCTCATCCGATGGACTTCTCCGGCGCTTCCCCGGCATCACCATGATCTGCCACTTACCCACAGACTCTCCCCTCCAGCCCGGCTTAAACGCCGTCTACGCATCGCTGAGCTCCCACCCTGTCATATCCAAGCTCATCCATCTCCTACCCAAAGACTCTTGGCACATGACCGTCCTAGACGGTATTCACGGTGACAAAGTGACCCCTGGAAAGAGACCTCCCGGATTCGAGGAGCGGTCACTGGAAGAGGTTACCGAAGAGTTCTCCCAAAAGCTGAGACGCCTGGGCCTAGAACTAGAAAGGGAAGGCCTGGCACCGCCATATAAGATGAAAATTCGGGGATTCGATAGAGCCAAAGTCGGCATCGGGTTGGAAGTTGAAGGTGCCACTGAAGACGATGAAAAGCGCATACGACTGCTGCGAGATAAACTCGCTGATGCTCTTGGGCTTAGACGGCCGAACCATGACACATACGGCCTCCACATCACCATGGCGTATCTGATGAGATACATTGAAGGAGAGAACAGAAAGATGCTCAATGCGCTATTTGAGAAGCATCTACCAGAAGTCCAGCTGGAGTTTGAGCTCGGGGCGGTGGAGTTGTGCACATATGAAAACATGTATGCCTTTGCAAGACTGTTCTATCTCGGAGAGAGCAAGACTGAATGAGATGTTGCGTTGGTTTAAACTCGCTTTATATAAGCAATTATAGCAACATATACAATCATACCATGAATGACTTCTTTACAGAAAGGGAGGCGGCACTCCAAAATGCCAGATGCAAAAGAACTTGGTCGTAACTCTCCTCTCCTTCCGCAGCTGTGCTTCCGACAACTCCCTCCCAAACGCAGCAAAAAAGTCACTCCGACAAATGGGATTCTTGACCCTCTCCAATCTCTCCACGGCCCACTGATTCTCGTCTCGATCCATGCACTCGATGGCATAAAGGAACAGGGGGCGAAGATAACCCGGCTTCAATTTCAATATGCCTTTTTCTTCTTCATGAGCATTCCAATTCCCGTCGACAATCTCGCGGATTCGACGCATTGCCTGCCTTGACTCTGTGAATTCGGATACGGGGTCTCCCAGGACGCGGCCAATCTCGATAAACTCGCCATGGTATGCTACGTGGCACACGCCTATCAGGGCAATGATGGGCTCGGCAACGTTTCTCTCCAAGTGGGCGCGCAGGTCTTCTGGAGTTTGGCGCTGGGCAGCAGAGCGAGCCTCCCAGAGAACATGCAGCCGTGAAGTGATGTGGGCGATTTGCTGGGCCACGTCTTTTTGATCTACTCCAGTGGTGCGTGAACGGTGATAGTGCGTAAGCTTCGCGATCTCTCCAGATACCATCTGGAGACGAAAGTAAAAATCGAATATGGGACCGGCGATCATCTCGTATACATGAGTTGATATGTCCTCCGGGAGTTGGTTCAATGGTACAGGCAGATTAGGCATTGCTGTTTCACTACAGCCAGAGAAAAGATCGTAGATGCGATCCGAGATGAGGCCCATGCCTCCGCCACGTATCGCTGTTGTGTGAAGCAGTCTCAGCCAAACAATGATTCTCAAAGCAAGTAAAGAATGAGATGACCGGTTCTGCGTCCAAGCGTCGAGTCTTTGAACGAACCTTTCACCCGTCTCTTTGAGGACAGGATCTGTTTCGTAGTATTGTATGCTTTCAAATAGACTCAAAAGAAACGCCGTCACCAAGACAACGTCAAAGTCTTGAACGCCATCGTCCAGTAGCTTTTCGTATGACGATCTGGAAGATTTATATAGGCACATGGCCTTAGAGAGCGGCAGACTATACATCTGGCCCTTGTACAGTGTAGAAAGAGCCACAATCGCCTCGGCCACAGCTTCATTACTCGTTCCAATCTCGACAACTTCAGCCTTCATCCGACGCCAGTTTACGCCGTCAAAAGGCGTTATCGCAGGGCATTCCACTTGATCAACAAAAAATGCGAATGAGAGTGGTAGAGGTACCTCGCGGGTAGCCAAAACGTCAATCGTCGTTGTTAGTTCTATATCCCGCGATATCAAGGTCGAGGGCGTAGCCGACTCGAACTCGGCGTCATCTGCCGTGCGAGACGTGCCGTCCTGACGCCGCAGCGCCTTCTCTAGGCGAACGGTGATGTCCACAATGGAGCTATCCGGAGACAGAAATGGATTCTTTGCTGCATCCCCGGCAATGTTGGCGTCGATACCGCCTTCAATGGGGATTCCAATTCCACCCGCCAGAGTCTCATCTTGCTCTTCAGATGACGGGCTAGGATACTGCTGCGAGGCCAGTTCCACCTCTTCAGGCCGTTCTGATTCAAGATTGCCTCCAGATCCATCCAAAGTGGCCTGGCCCGGGATCCGAGATGGCGAATATTGAGACTGATGCTGATACTGATACTCCCGACTTTTCCTCGGCTTATACACACAGCTTCGCTTCAACCTCGTACAATTCCTACAGACGGGTCGCAACTCATCGCATTTGACTTTTCTAGACCGGCACGTGAGGCAACCACTCCTCACACGACCCCGGTAGCCCGATTGCGCTCCAGAGTCTGCTGGGGCCTGCATGGCATATTAACTGCGAGTTTGGATCCGGCCCGTGTGTCAAACGGCGCATCTGAGCTGAGGAAATCCTGTTTAAGTCAGCTGGAGAAGAAAAGGGAAAAGATGTTGGATTCCACATGTGAGATGCCATCTACGTCGATACAGTCACGGGATGTTTCCTTTTGGAAATATCGATTCATACTTCAGCATCGGCTCAGCTCAGCAATGGCCTCAATCCATCTAGAGGCTCTTCAAAAGGTTGGGGAATGGGATTGTGAGGGGTAACAGCAGGGCTCTTGTGGAATGTGAGTTAAAACGTGCCACATTCATGCGCTACGGCTTGCTGGAGATGGGACGATTGCCTTGTTGGGGAATTGGGGAAGCCATGTGGCTTATCTCTAACCGATGGCGGCTTATCTGTTGCCGACGTACCTTGATGGTCTCACTTCGATCTGGCTTGCATGCATGATCTCATAGCAAGATCTGTTTCATTGAAAAGCGCAACTTCTACTATGGAAAGCGGAGGTTACAGAGGTTAGAATCTTCATGACATATCCAATAATCATGACGGAGCCCACGGCATATAATATTCTTGTATATTTTTTAAGTCTTGACAGTGTATTCTATTTTTAAATGAGCGTGTTCATTCATCCATGTATTCCGTAAACCCCCTTTAACCCAAAGTGTGTCATAACCCTTCATTAATCAGTCTGCAGGAAATCATTCACAAACCAGACGTCAGGGCATAAGCGAACCAAACAACCAATTTTTACCTTGGTACATCAGGTAGGTATGCATAAAAGCCATACAATTCATTAAAGTGTCATTCTCAACCACTATTCATGTGTCTTCCCGTATCCATTCTCATGGTTTTGCTCCCTGTTTCGTAAACAGAGTCTATAGGGGGCCATTGGTGGGCTTTTACAGAGCAATAGCAGCCATAGCAACAGCGGCAGCGGCAGCTCCGAAAGAGCTCAGCTTGTTACCACTGCTTCCGGGAGCGGTAGTCGAGGCAGATGGGCTGCTGCTAGATCCAGAGCCGGTAGGAGAGCCACCAGAGGCAGAAGTGGTGTTAGCTGTAGGGAAAGGCACAGAGGTAAAGGTAGAAGAGGCGGGGGGGACACCACCGGCACCACCAGCGCCGCCGGTAGTCTGCGACTCAGAACCAGTAGTTTGAGAGCCTGAAGAACCAGTAGATTGAGGCTCCGAGCCAGTAGTCTGAGAGCCAGAGGAACCAGTAGTCTGAGGCTCTGAGGCGGTGGTGGTCTGAGACTCTGAGCCAGTGGACTGAGGTTCTGAGGTGCTAGTAGAGTCAGAGCCAGAACCAGAGCTAGAGCCAGAGCTAGAGCTAGAGCTAGAGCTTCCAGAGCCAGAGCCAGAACCGGAAGAAGAGGAAGAGGAACCCGCAGAAGACGAGGCAGCAGCAGAGGAACTAGCAGGCTTGCTGGGGGCAGAGGAAGAGGTCGGGTTTGTGGGGTTGGTGTCGACATTGGCGCAAGACAGGTCGAACAGGGGCTTCTCGGTCAAGGTGCTGCCAATGAGACCAAAGCTGGGGTTGGGCTGGCCAGGCGCGGCATCCTGAAGAGTGTACCACCACACATTGGTCTTGCCAAAGTTGGGGCAGCCAACCTGTTGCCAGTACTTCTGAGCGTTACTCACAGAGGCAACGGCGTCACCAGAACTCTTGCCGTCGACGGGCCAGCCGGTCTCGGTGACCCAGACTTCCTTGCCGGGGCCTGCGTTTTGGATCTTCTCGAGAGCAGACTCGTACAGAGCCTTGGCATTGTTGATGGCATTGGAGTTGGTGTTTTCGTAGTAGGGGTAGGTGTCCATGCCGAGCCAGTCGACGGCGTTAATCACAGGCTTGTTGGAATCCAAGACCCAGGCGTTCCAGGTGTCGACGTGACCGATGGGGACCTTGGCCAAGCAAGAGCCCTTGATGGTATCACGGACCTCGCTGATGTAGTTGACCAGAGTTCCGGGCTGAGCTCCGGGGCCAGCATTGGAAGCAACACCAGTGGGGGTGATTCGGTACAGATCCTCGCTACCAACAGAGATACCAGCAACCAGGCCGTCGAGTCCATGACCGCAGTACTGGCTAATGGTGCTCTTTAGAGCAGCAATCTCGTTGGCAAATTGAGCGTCACCAGCAGAAGCCCAGAGACCAAACAGCAGGCTTGTCTTGGTGCTGATAGCAGCGGGAATAGCAGAGATGGGCGTGTTAGGGGTGCCGGCCTGGATCATGGTGTAGAGACGGGCACTGTTGAAAGCGCCATTGGTGCCGTCGAGGCCAGCAGCCGTCTTGAATTCGGCCTCGAAGTCAGTCTGGGCCTTGGCTTGACCGGTGGTAAAGGTAGAGCCGTAGTTGAAGCCCTGGTAAGCGGCATTGACCGCCGAAACGGCCGTGGCCAGAGTGAGGAGAGTGAACGAAGAGGGCATTTTGCGTGTCTTCAGCCGAGTAAATTATTATTATTTCTCTCTCTGTATATATATATATATATAACGGGAGATCCGGATGATAGGGTGTAGATCCGGGGCTGCGGTGGCGATATCAGGATAGTGTCGTCGGTCCCAAAAAAGCGAACGAGATCAAGCCGAGCAGAGAAGCGAGTGTGTCCCTTGCCAAAGCACGACTTGGTAATATTGCTATTGCTATCACAGGTCAAGCGAGAGGAAGAGGTCCAAGTCCACAGAGGATTTGACCAATATAGGGATGTAAGCGACTGAGGGGGAGAGTGTGTTGTTTAGAGGCGAGGATGGAGGAAGAAGAGACAGGAGAGAAGAGAAGAGACAAAGAAAAAGACGACGGAGACTGTGCTTGAAAAGGAAAGCCAGAGACACCAAAACGTCAGCAAGGCGCCGGGGCGAGAGAATTGGGATACGAGGACGCAGCAGCAGGTCCCAAAAAAGCAAGGCACAACACACAAAACGTCCACGCAGCCTGCACAACCCACAATTCCACACCACTTTTCTTCCTTCTATTCGTCTTTTTTCTCTCTCTTGGCCCTCTAGTTTCGTCTTTGGGGGTCCTTTTTGGCGGCCAGCCACAGGGGTTCCGGAGTGGGTGTGCATTTCGTCACAGGCACCGGATGGCCATGAAAAGCCTTCCTTCTATTGCTTTCGCCCAAGCTCGGGTTTGGGAGCCGGTCCACCCCAAAAAAAAAGAGCCCACAATGGATCGAAAGGCCCACGTTTTGTTTGTTCCAGATGGTGGGGCTGCCGTCCAGACCTGGCCCATGTCGTATCGCCGTCGTGTCATGCCATACCCTGAGGAAGAGAAAAAATGCCTCTCGATTGGCGAGTTGTCTTGCTGCTGCTCGAAGATGATGGAGATGGAACACCCCTGTCTGGAGCATGAACAGTGTGCGACGTCATGGCACCATCTCAGATCATTCCATCAACGGCCATGACATGCTACTACTGCTACTATGATGCACACAGAGCATGGGGCAGCACCTACATCATGATCATCGTTTACTCACTCTCGCTCTCGGCATCGTATGCATGTATGCAACGTTGGCTAACATCATCCCCGAATCTCAAGACAGAAAAAAAGTCGAAAAAAAGAAAACGCCACAGCGGCTAGCCGGCATCCCCCAGTTCAGTTTGTGGGCGCTAAGGCCGCTGACAGGTCCTTCTAGTAGGTAGTATTGTGCGGGATACTTTGTACGAAGTACCTTTTCAATGCGCTGTCGCCTCTCCAGAGCCGAGATCCGACCGCAAGGTACATGGCGGCGTCGTACCTCTCATCCAAGTTGTGCTGCCTGTCATACTGGAACAAAGCCAGGTACCTACCGAGTAAGAGATTAAACATAGGTACCTAGAGTATAGATCTGAGCAAATATCAAAGTATTTTTAACTGCCAAACAAGAGAGCAGCAGAACAACAACTGCCAATGCCAACTTCTTTCTGACTCACTTATACCTGTCAAAAGCAGCCAGGGTTGGCACACCGCACTTGATGAAGCGCTCGTGACCTCGTGTTCACCCAAAAGAAGGGCATCCGACTACCCAGCTTCGTATTCCAATTAGCCGCTAACAGCAAGACGTCTAGACACCTTCAGAATTGATACTAGACCTTCTTCTCTTGCTTCTCTGGCCAAAGGGGGAGTGCCTACAGCGCATCTGAAGGCACACACAGAAAATGCTTCTTTCAGCTGCTCTTTTCCACATCCCAAAAAGAGGCCTCTTCTCTTCGGCTCTTCGGAACATCCGCCTGTGGCTCCCACTAACGCAGCAGAAAAAGCCAAAGGAACCACAAGGGGCGCCACAGGCTTCGTAAGCTGGTACCTGCATGGAGATGCCCAGTATTACACGTGATTGTTATCTTGCAGCAGGATACCTAGGTAGAGATATTGCTTGGCTGCTGCTGCATGTACTACAATACATACATACGAGTACAGTGTTGCTGCAGATTATTAATGAATCTTCTCTGAATGCCCATTGCACTACCATCCGTAAATTCAAAATCCTACTTTGTATGCTTGAACCTGGGTCCGAAAGTCTTCCGTCATACTCAGTCTATACGCTTCGTATTTATTTGATATACTTGTAGAGAGTAATGTGCTACTAATACTCAAAGATTCGCTGCTTTTCGTGGCCCTTTTTTGGGCAATCTTCCATAAAATCAAAACCCCATACTCCGTATCGCTTCTATCAAAAAGCCATCTACCAATAATCACATACCTTCCCTCCACTCACTCCCCAAAATGGGAGAGAGAAAATTTTATATGAGGACTCAAGGTGGCCCTGTTCCAATTAGCTATTAACAAATCCCCGTATGCCTCTCAAGCCAATGGACTTCTTTTCCTTCTTAGGCTTGCCAGACTCATCCTTAGCTTTTTCCTTACTATCCCTGCGGATCATGCCCTGGATGCCACCTGCATACGTATGTCAGTACCAATATCTCCCAGGGTATAATGCATGCTTGTCAAGAACTTACTGCCAAAGTAACTTCTTTCTGGGCTCACCGATAGATTGAGCGATGAAGCCTTGCCATCTGTCTCTCCTGTCCCCGCAGAGCTTGTGGGCTGCAGCGGCTGCAGCACAGAGGATGTTGGCGTCCCCGAGTGTGAGCCGAGCGACGACGCTGTTCCCTCAGCGTTCTCTGCCGTTGACAGAAGCCGGGCTGGCCTTGATCGTATCGATATTGGCCCCGTAGACGACAGCATACCGTCATCTTCGCCGTCTGCTATACTCGACTTCTCCGTTGTAACCGATGCTTCCAACTGCATGTCCAGCAAGGACGACTGCAGTGCTGTGTATTTGCGCAACAGTAAGTTATACTGCTTCTGCATCTCAGCCTGCTTGGCACGGCTTGCTTCAAGGGTGGCCTCAATTGCAACATTCACTGCCGCAGCAGGCCGCTTGTTCCGCTCTTGCAGAGCTGCCGAGAGCTGCGCCTGGAGCTCAGTCACTTGGCCTTGAAAGAGCTTCTTCATTCGCTCAAAGTCCACCTCTGCAGCGCTCAACTTGAGCTTATATATTTCCATTTGATTCTGGGCCTCCTCAGCCGCGTTGATGGAGGCTTGCCGCTCAACCTCTTTTGCCTGATAGTCCCGTTCAGATAATGAAAGTCGCTCAACTTCTGCCTTGAGTCTATCAATCTCGGCGCCGTGTATCTCAATCGACTGCATGTTTTGCCTCGCATTCAGCTCCTTCACTTCGGCTTCACATACAAGCTTGCGCAGCTTGTCGCACTCTTGCGTCTTTTCTTCAAGCTCCTTTCGGATGTACTCAGACTCTGTCTGCATCTTCTTTGATTCTTCCCTCAGATTTTTCAGCTTGTTTGCGAGGTCTGCCTCCCACTTCTTTGCTATGGCACGGCGATTCTCCGACTCCTTGCGGACTTGCATCTCGGCCTGCTTAGCCTCTTCGTAGCTTCTCTTGAGATTCCGATTCATCATGATCAGGTTTTGCATCTCTGCTTCCGTAGCAGCTTCCGCCATCTGTCGCCGTCTGAGCTCGCCAATGTGAGCCATGTGTTGCAGCTTGAGATACCTTTCGAAGCTAAGGTCATTTTGCAACAAGAGAAGCTTTCCTTGAAGATGAGCAATTTGAGCGTTGCTCGCATCTCCTGCCGACACCGGGGTATGGGTCTGTGCAGGCAGTGTCATTGTCGTCAGCGGTCTATCTGCTGCAGACTCTTGGTGGCTCAGAGCGAGAGATGGCACGCTATCATTCGCCAACGACTGGTGAAGACTGCTTTTGATAACCTTATTTGATCTGATGAGGTCTTGAAGCTGGGTATGTGAAGCCGATTGGAGAAGCTGGGTTCCTGAAGGGCTATCGATGCCAGCGAAATCCTTAAACCGCATGGCTTCGCCAGAGTCCCTCCCCGAGTGTTGGCTGGATTGCGATCCACGCCTCATCAAGGTAGACGGCGCACCATCACTTGTGAGAGACTCTGTGCTGGATATATGAGAATTTCTCCACGAATTCACCTTGGTTACCGAACTGCTCAGCAATCCCGCATCTGACCTCTCTTGGCTCAGTTCGTCGTTGGGGACCTGGGCTGAGGACTCTGGGAGATGCAATGGCTCGTGGTCGGGAAATATTTGGCTTGTTGGTGAAACGCATAGCGCCATGCATTCGGTCACGACTTCAGCAGCCTCACTCTTGATCCATCGCCCCAAATCCGTTTTTTCCGTTTCAATTGTGTAGGTGAAGAAATTTGGGTGAAGCAAGTGGCTTCTCCTGAACTGCTCCGATCGATGTCGGATCTCTGTAGGCTGTACTTCAATCTCGTCGGCATTAGGCAGGTTGGCGTGCCGTATATATCTCTGTGGTTTGCGGATGTAGTCCATAAAATTGATAGGGTACAGGCCATATAGGATGGTGTAGTAGTTGGATAGATGTGATATTTGGCCATCTTCCGTTTCCGGATCGTGTGCAAACACTTCCCACCGATTTGTTTGTTCAGACTCGTGCGAGGGCGACTCTGAAGCTTCCCAGAAGAGCATTCTGGTATAAATGTTGAAGAGAGTAGGCAAATGCGGCACGAGAGAGCTAGGCATGTGTGGCAACAGCATGACAAGAGCAGTCAGCGCAGCCGAAAGGACCGCGGTCGAAGTGTCTTGTTGCAGACATGTCAAGAGATCCGTAAACAAGGGAGTATGGGCCACTTGATACAAGTGAGGTGGCTGTGACTGAAGAAAGTTACAAAAGAAATTCAAGCTAATTTTTCTGTACTTCTTTTTGACGAAAAAGCTATCCAGAGAGCAGAAAAACTCCTATATCTCAGTTAGTGAGGCTAAAAGGATGAAGACGGGTAGCGGGAAGGGCTATAGCTTTATCAAGCAACTTGTCAACAAGAAACAAGGCAAAGAAATGATGTGATGAAAATATACGTGCCTTTGGTCGTTTCTTCCCAAACTGCCCTAGCGCATCGCCTATCATCTTTTGAGTGTGCTCCGCCGGCTGGAAGCCTTCAAAGTGAGCTGGCTGAAAGTCCTCCATCCATACCTCGAATAGTCTCTCGATTAGAGGATTTGACGCAAAATCGTTGCCGGCGCCATCGTGGTACTCGTCAGCAATGGCGACAATCTCGTTCAGAGTATCCATAGCCTCAGTGACGATATTCTTGTTGAAATCTGTCTTGTCGAGAATTCCCTTGCAAGCTTCCAGCCACACCAGTATTCGCTCGGGAGTCTTCAGCACTCTCAGGAGCCGGCGCAGGATGCCCATCCAGGCGCAGGATGCAGAAGGGTTTCCCCGAACATTCTTATCGAAAATGAGGAGCAGTTCGTCTTGCAGGCGATCGGACGCAGCGTCGTCGTATTTCTCATGCCTCCGCAGGTAGGCAGCAATCGTCCCGACGATCTCATCAGGCAGAGGCACGGTTGGCTCGACGATGAACTCCTTGATGGCTTTGGATAGCTCCTTAAGGGATCTGCCGCCGGTGGGTCAGTCAATCAATCCGAGGTGCAGTCACCCCGCGCGGAGTGCAGAGGAGAGGCTCCAGTGATGTGCGAAGCCGTCGACTCACAGTGTGGTAGCCATCGCGGCAGACTTTCGCAGGAGGCAGGAGGTGAGGCCGTCGTGGCCACCGCCGCCTCCACGTTGGCAGGTGGTTTATCTCAGTCGCAGGCTCCTCTCACGGGAACCGGGAACGCGCATATGCAGCCCTGAATGATATCACGGATCTCGCCTTTTGGGGTTTAAGGTGTTGCACGCGGTTTGCTGAGGTTTAGCCGGATGGAGAACAAGCTCTGGAAAAGATGGTTGAGCTTGATTTGCAAAGGCCAGGCAAGAAAAGGTCGCGCTAGGGCCAGATGGGGCTAGCGGCAGCTTGTGCGGAAAATGTTAAGGGAACCTTCCGATGCACCCCGCGATTGGTGGCAGAGCAGGTTCTCGGTACTGCGCAAGGCGATGCTAGGGAAAAGGCCCGCCGACCTCCCTATTACCCCGCAACGAATCCCTCCCGCAGGACCCCACCGCTGCTACAGGCCCTGTTGGGCCCTGCGACGGCCCCTACGAAGGCCTGCCGGGGGTCTGCTGGAGCCTGCTGGAGCCCACTGGAGCTTGCTAGCCCCGGGCACCCGAGCATCAGTGGCTCGATCGACTGCTGATATGGCTCCGCAAAGGTGGTGCGTAAATGGCCGGGAGCGTCGATATGTGTCGAGCCACACACGACCAGCCATAACGGCCTCTACCTAGCAGATGCCCTGATGATGCCCTGAGGCATGAGCCACCAGCTGCTCGACCAATTGACCGTCATCGCGTGATCCCCTCTTTGTGCCCCTCCTTCGTTTCCCCTCCCTCTTATAGCTACTGGCTATTTCTTCTCCTCCTCGAACTCTTCTCTCCTTCTTTTTCTCCTTCATCCTCATTATACCCCAAAGACAACATCTCAATTGACTGGGCAAAGGACATTCGTCTCTTGCTCTTTATCCAAATCTCATCAAACTCGCTTGCACTGCACTCTGAAGCTACCAATTGCTTCTGATTGACTCACTCTTCTCTCTTCTCATTTCATTCAAACAACAACTCCCCCGCATCTTCAAGATGGCTGCGAATAAGACTTCAGCTATTGCTGACCAGGAGCCTGTCGACGTCCTCTTTGCTTTGCAACCTGGATTCGACATTCTTGACTTTGCAGGCCCATTGGCTGCATTCTACAAAGCGCAGCACGATCCCGCTGATTCCTGTATGTATTTTGAACAGCTTGGGCTGCCAGCCCCATTGGTGCCGTACCCAATGCTAACCTACTTCCCCGCAATCCCAAACAGCCACCAGAGCTTTTGAGGTGACGCTTGCGGGCCTTGAGCCACAGGTCCTCTCCCAGCAGGGCACTATTGTCCAGTCCCAGATTACCTTTAGGGAAGCTCATGACCGCCTTGAGGAGTTTGATGTTCTCGTCGTTCTCGGCGGCAACGTCGACGAGGTCGTCAAGAAGGAAACTGAACCTCTTGGCCTCATCACTGCCTTTTCCGACCTTCAAAAGAAGGATCCGGCCAGAGAACGCACCGTCCTGTCCGTCTCCACCGGCTCACACCTGCTTGCCCGAGAGGGCATCCTCTGTGGCCTTTCCGCTACCACCCTCTCCGACCACCTCACCACATTTGAGAACCTTTGCAGCGATGCTGCCACGCGATACTTGACGGAGCGAACCGATGTCATTGAGGACGCCAGATATGTCGTCAACAACCTTCGCTTTGAGCTCACTGAAGATGAGAGCCCCTACACACGCCGCGCATCCGATGCTGGACGACCTCACGGCCGGTAAGTAAAGCCTATATACGACATGCCATGTCTGAATTTGGTTTACTAATGAACTCTATTGCAGAAAGGGAAGCATCTCCTTCAAGGAGTCCAACACACGTCGTGAGTCGATTGCCAGACGTGCAGCGATGCGCCTTGGTGGCCTTCGAGTTATAACCGCTGGGGCTCATGGCGCTGGCGTAGATGCAGCTTTGTATCTCGTCAGCGCTTTGGTGGATGAGGCGTGTGCTGAAGAGGTTGCCAGGTCCATGCAGTGGACTTGGACCAAGGGTGTTGTCGTCGACGGCCTCGACGTCTAGATGGTATAAATGCCATGTAATCGCCAGCGGAAGCTTGGCTGTGTAGTAAATCTTGCGGATCTCATGCGTAAACGCATCCGCCATGTTCATCAAAGAACTAGCTGTAGTATTATGATATGAATGGAATGAAACTTCGGACTCTTTTTTTAAGCATTCTTATTATTTTCATCTCTTCTCATTCTGGTATCGCTGCCCAAGTGCTGACTGAACTGCCCTTTCACAATTCTGTAAGCTGCCTGATGTCCTTTTCTCTAGATGCTGTGAGCTGCCTGAAAGCTACCTGAAGTATCGAACACGACAAACGTTAAACTAGCGGGGGCATGCCTTTGCTCGTATCTCTACGGTGTGTTATAGCCAGCAGCCCCCACTCCCCTCACCTTGTGCCGGGTCTCCATGAATAGCCAAGCGATGCAGCGATGAGTGATTGAGTTGAAGCGGGGAACCTTGCTAGCCCTGCATCTGGCGAGCCAGTCCTCTTCACCAGATCGGATCCTGGTGGATTCGCATCCATCTCTATTTCAATGAGTCCTCTTGTTACTGCAAGCCTGGCACTTATTAGGTACTCAACGTTCACTCATGCCTCTACCGCAGAAGCTTGCCTCACGTCACTGGTATCCACCCAGTCAAAGTTGGGCTTGCTCCAAAGGCCGACTTAACCTGGACTGAGCATGCCTCATATCTGACAGCCATTCTGGACAAAATTTGAGAATTTCAGGACCAGGCCGTTGAGAATGTTGCTAGCAATAGCCAGTCGATAGCTGTTAGGTAATTGCAGCTAGTGGTAGGTGCCTGTTGCTCTGAAGACAAGATGGTCTGGTCTGGAAAAGGCTAAATAGCTGCGGAGAGATGACCAGTGAGTGGTGCAGCATTATTGCGACTACTACCTAACCTACCACCTACTTAGTAGTAGTACAACCACAAGTAACTGCTGGCAGGTGGTCACGAGGAGGGGCAGCATCAAACCCCGCCAAAGCTCTTAAAACGGCGTCCATTCCATGAATGCTTTAATCTCCTGTGCTGCGCTCCATAATGCAAGCCTTTGATATTCCATAGAGAAGAGCAGCGCAGAACTGAAAAGTACAAAGTGACCTTCATGTCATGAACAACTAATCCGAAACCGGAATAACGCGTCTTACATAATCCCAATCCAAAGCCTCTCATCCCACCATGGCCCAAAGGGTGCAGCTGAACAAGCTAGAACTGGAGCCTCTGCAGGGGGGAGCGTTCCAAGTTCAGCCTCAGAGACATTTCGCCAGTCTTTAACGCTTCGCGACGCGCCAAAGTCTATGCTTTTTCGTTCTGGCTCCTCCAACGCAAAGAGCTGTCGCCACGAACCGAATAACGGCCCCTTTACACCTGCCTTTTTGCAGCTGTACCTGCATAATTGCCGTCGCATAAGTCTAAATTTTTCATTTATTTGATTTATTTTCCTTCAGTTGGCGTCATCACTGTAGCTTTCCGCATACAAAAAAGCTGTGGCGGTCTTCTTCTTTCCTGCCCCCTTGTCGAACGGCCAACCAACCACGACAAAACACAAACAAAAGAAACAAAGATTTCCCTTTCGTGTCGACAACAACAGTAGGTGCCGCAGTGCATCTATAATACTTCACAATGACCGACTGGTCGAAGCTTAAAGTTGTCGACCTTAAAGCAGAGCTCAAGAGCCGTGGCCTGTCTTATGCAGGGCTAAAGGGGGAGCTGGTCGCCCGACTGGTCGCTGCCGACGAAGAGGCAGCGCAGCAGGAGGAAGGAAACCCGGAGCAAGAGGAAAAAACACAAGAGCCAGAACCAGAACCAGAACCAGAGCCAGAGCCAGAGGCACCCGCAGAGCCGGCGACTATCGAAACACAGAATGCCGAAGCAACTTCAGAACCGGCCGCGGTGAAGCCTCCCTCGCCTGTGAAGGAGCGCGACCCGACCCCCGAGGGGAAAGCCGATGCTGTCCAGGAGACTGAACCTGCGCAGCAGCAAGAGAAGCACATTGAGCCTCCAGCAGCTGAGGAGCCAGCTGCGCCGGTCGCTGAGGTTCCCTCCGAAGCCACAAGGAGTGATGACAATGGCCAGGGCGGTGAAGCAGTGGCCAGCAGTCTTCCGCCAGTCGGTGAAACTCCTGCTCCCCTCGAGCAAGTTACTTCTTCAGCCTCCCCCAAACCCGAAGAACAGTCAACTGCACAGGCTTCCATCGAACCAACACCAGAAGCTCAGAAGCGCAAGCGACGCTCGCATAGCCCTCTGCCCACCGAAGAAGATATCGCCCGAAAACGCGCACGCTCTGAGAACACTGCAAAGGGCGACGAGACTCATGCCACGGTCGAGACGAACGAAGCCGATGTTGATATGACCGGTACTGGCGCGCCTGATATTACGCCACCGACAGTCGACAAGGGCGATTCTGATACCAAGGTTACCGCAGATTCGCGTAAAGAGTCTCAATCACCTGTCGTCGACGCTCCACCTGTCGAGATGGATTTTGAAAGGGACGTGGAACCAGCAGTGCACACTCCCACTGCCGCCCTCTACATTAGCAATCTCATGCGGCCCTTGCGGGACGTCGATATTCTTGAGCATCTTGGTAGCCTGGCATCTACCTCTAGCTCAGACGCAGGGCAAGATCGTATCGCCAAGTTTTACCTAAACTCAATTCGCACGCATGCATTCGCCGTCTTCGACACGGAGTTATCTGCCACTCGAGTTCGTGCCGCGCTTCATAAATGCGTTTGGCCGAATGAAAGCAATCGCAAGGCATTGTCAGTCGACTACATCCCTCCCGGAAAAGTGGATGAATGGATCGACATAGAAAAAGCTGGCGGCGCTCGGTCTTCTTCCCGCTGGCAAGTGGTATACAGACCTGGGCCAGATGGTTTCGAAGCCGTGTTAGAATCCGGATCTGTATCGAAAGCGAGACCAACTGAGCCGCCACCACCATCCAACATTGGTGCTGATAGTACCAATGCAATCCCCGTTGGCCCTCGAAGCCACCGTGAGCGCGAACGAGAGCGAGAGCGGGATCGTGATCGTGATCGTGATCGTGGCATGATGCCTCCACCACCCACGGGGCCAAGGGGCGGGCGGTCAGGACCGGCAGCAGGAGGCCGACTCACTACCAGTCCCCTTGATCATGTCGTGGAGAAAACTCACTCTCGGCCTCCCATCTCATACCAAATGGTCTCTGAGGATCTCGCCCGCAGCCGTTTGGACAAAATGCGGTCCCACTACACTCGCGACAAAACCCGCGACCTTGGCCGGGAAATCAACCGTTATTCTTTTGAAAATGGAGACGTTTTTGTAGACCGTGGTAAAGAGATTTTTGAGGGCATCCGACCTCCTCACCGCGAGGGAGATCGCCGTGGCGCGGGCGGCGGTGGGCGAGGAGCTCGTTCGCAAGGACGAAGAGGACCGCCACCTTTCCGACAGAGAAGCGATAGGTACCTTCCTGGAGCTGGCAGCGGTGCGGGCGGCTCTAGCTACCGCTCTGGAGGTGGACGACGCAGGGACAGCGACGACGACCGACTTTCAAGACGCGATGATTCTAGGGATAGGGACCATAGAGATCGCCGCCACCGTTAAGGAATGCGATCATTTACGAATGTTTAATGGATGTTGACTATCGGGTTTTTATTCGACGATACTCTTCGACTTGCTTCGTTTTAGTGGCAACGTTGAAATGACAACGAATTTCCTATCTTCTCTTAAGAGATTTTTATCTAATCCTTTTGTTTTTTTATTTTGTGCCCTTTTTCTTCATAAGGGGGCCTTTTAATTCTCGTTTCTCTTCTTCTTTTTTTTTTTTTACTTGATTCGAAACTTTGAGATGTGAGCGAGAGATTATGAGGTTACTATATCGGAAATCATACAGGGCTGTCAACGGCTTATTCATGAGATGTGATAGGGACAGGGATAGGATTAGAGTCAAGGATTGGCTGGATGGGACGGGCACCGGCACTGGAAGGGACATGATTCTGAACTTGGGCTTTTCGTTTATCAGAAGGGGGAGAGAGGGGGGAGAGAGGGGGGCATTATGACTACTGGACGGCATTTGTATCATTGTAGGATACTGTATTATTGTGTACTATGTATGACAAGATACCATTATCATATCAGTCTTGCCTTGCCTGTCTGTGAAGTATACTACCGAAAGAGGTTCACAGAAAATGATGGACTACGCAATGGAACATGTAGATTGGAATTATTTGTAAATTGTATTTGTTTTTCAAATTATGCTGATATGTAAAGCCATAAATAAGCCACAAAAATACGATCTGATTTCCCTGATATTGAAAACGCCCAAAATCCCTCACTCAATTTCTTTTTCTCTCAAGTCAGCTATATGCCAATTTCTTCAAGCAAAGCCAACAAGAGGGGTAGGCTCAACACCGACACGCTCCTTGCTCAGAATGTCAAGGATGTACTGGCTGGGCCGGTTGTCCTTGACGACAGTCTGAGCGCTCTTGGCAGCGCGGACGTTCTCAAGGTACCTCTCGAAGAGGTAACAGCTGTCCATTGGGCCTCCCTTGGCCTCGGGGTGGAACTGGGTAGAGAAGATGGGGCGGGTCCTGTGCATCATTCCCTCGTTGCTGCCATCGTTGAGATTGACAAAGTACTCCTTGAAGTCGTTGGGCAGAGTGCTGGAGTCGACGGCGTATCCGTGGTTCTGGGAGGTGATGTGGCACTGGCCAGTGGTCAAGTCCAGAGCAGGGATGTTGTGGGCACGGTTGCCGTACTTCATCTTGATGGTCTTGGCGCCAACGGCCATGGCCAGCAGCTGGTGGCCGAGACAGATTCCCATAATGGGGATGGGAGAGCTCTCCATCAGGCGGGCAAGGTTGTAGACGGTCTCCTGGCAGTGGATTGGGTCACCGGGGCCGTTGGAGATGAAGACACCATCGAAGTGGTGGGCAACCTTGTGGATCGGGTAGTTGTAGGGGAAGACAGTGAGCGAGGCACCACGGCTGACCAAGCTACGGAGGATGTTCTCCTTGACACCGCAGTCGATCAGAGCAATGTGGAGATCAGCATTGGGAGACTCAACCACGAAGGGAGCCTTTGTGCTGACGCGCTTGACAAGGTTGATCTGGCCAGGGTCGACAAAGCCTTCATCCTCATCGGCATCGTACTCGTCACCAACGGAAATCCTAGCGAGGGAAGAACCCTGCTCTCGGAGGAAGGTGACAATGGCTCGAGTGTCGACACCGGAAATGGCGGGGACACCCTCGCGGGCACACCACTCGCTCAAACTCTCGACGGCAGTCCAGTGGCTGTACTGAAGGGCGACGTCGGAGACAACAACACCAGCGCACTGGATGTGAGGAGACTCAAAGTACTTGAGGAGGTTGTACTCGTCACGCTCATTGGAGGGAACACCGTAGTTGCCAATCAGGGGCTGGGTGAAGACGAGAATCTGGCCACGGTAAGAGGGATCCGTCATGGACTCGGGGTAGCCGACGAGGGAAGTGGTGAAGACAGCCTCTCCAGAGATGTTGGTGTTGGCACCAAAGGCCTTGCCTCGGAAAATGGGACCATCCTGTTTAATCATGTTAGTACGCGTCTATGCCCTACCACCAATATCGAGGGCAAATGGCGCATCTTACTCGGATGGTAAAGGTAGCAGGCATAGAAGTCTTTCCCTTTGCGGTGCTGGCAAGAGTCTGGCCAGACACAAATCGAGTCTGGAAAGCAACTCGGCGAGTGGAGCCCGCGGCAGCAGTGGCCGCTTTCTGGGCAAAATTGGCCGCCAGCTTGGAGAACATGGCAGCGGTTATTCGGAAATTGGTTTTAATTTGTTTTGGTCACAGGTAGGTAGTAGCAGTATTCGATTGTTGGGGGAGCTGTTTTAAGCTGACAAGGCCCTCCACAGGTGGTCTATGAGAAGCATGTTAGACGGCATCATGAGGGGGTGAGTCATGGTGACACGAACCAGAGAGATAGTCCTGTGGAAGCAGCATGTTAGCATTTTGGGTTCCAGATGAATTGAAAACGAATAATTGTCCGTTTACGCATACGAGCAGCAGCAGATGCTACCCAGCGCCGGATAGGGACATGGACATTGAGTGCAGAGGGCACGTGGGGTAGTTGTATCAGCACAAAAGCGTCACATACCTGAGAAGTGAACTCCGACGGGCGCCCGTTCATAAGGGCGGATTAAGAGACTGTAGGTCGAAGATGTGAGAACGAGGCGCGAGGCACTCTAAAGTAATTGACGAAGTTGGTTGAATGCGTGGTGCACAAGGTGCGATTGGACTGATGACTCTTCTGACTGATGGAGAGAAGAAGAAGAGAAGAAGAGAAAAAGAGAGGAAGAAGGAAAAAAAGGGTGCATCGGAGGGGTCAGATTATAACAGCTTAGTGCAATCTTTTTTTCTCGCTCTGGTTTTTTTTTCGCGCTCAGAGATAATGACCAACGCCGAATTCCCGGCAATTGGTTGGCTGGAAACCAGATTTTTACTCGCTAGCGCCCTTTTGACGTGCTGAAAGGAGGGGCAGCTTGTCCTGTTTGGGCGAGCTTTGGGGCGCCGATATCGTTGTGGCCCCTGCCCTATTCTAGTACGTACGTTGAATCATTGCGGCGGATCTCGCTTTATTATCTCTTGTTAGTTAGGGGGGGAGGACAAGGCAAGAGATGGAGATGCAGATGCAGATGCAGACAAGGCACAAGGCACAAGGCACAAGGCACAAGGCGCAGAAAACACTGCTGCTCTCTGTTGATAGGGCGTGGGCTACATGATGTGATGCATGCATCGTGAATTAATGAGTGCGCTTGGTAATTGCCAGGCTGCATCCTCTAACTACGTATGTAGTGCCGCCATTATGACAACTCAATCTGCACTCGCAGTGGCAAGTGAGTGATTCATTGTCTTTGGTGGGGTAGACGGGACAATCAATTGGCGCTCCAGGACCATCGCCCCGTTTCGGTCCAGCGCTGCTAAAACGATTCGTAGCATATGGTACAGTAGACCATAACTACATTGATAGTGAGCAAAATTATACTTTATGGCTTTCATAGCACCTGCTTTGGCAGATGAGTCTAATTGGCCAACCCCTTCTCACATGTCTCAATAGAGACGCATTTCTCCCCTTATTCCTAGCAATCAGCAATCAGCTCAGCAACAAGGACGAGCATCAAGGAAACTGTAATTGCAATTCATAGAGTCATGATGGTTTCTAAGAGTTTCGAGATTGAAACAAGTCTAATTGATCCGCCCAATCCTTCTTTTGTATACTATAAATTTGCACAGTTCAAGCTCCCACTCTCCCACTTACAAAGCACCAAGCTCCTTCAGCTTTCCAATCAAGCCATCCACATCCTCAACCTTGCCACCACCCTGTCTCACAGGAGGCTCTGTAAATAACAATTAGCCATCATAATCACTTCATAGATAGTAAAAGAAAAATCAAGGGACGAGAATGAACTCACCAGTAACCTTCAACACCTTCAGTCTCTTCTCATTCGTCAAGCCAAAGTCCTCCAGCGTCTTCTTGTCCAGCTTCTTCTTCTTGGCCTTCATGATATTCGGCAGCGTCGCATATCGAGGAGTGTTCAATCTCAGATCAGTCGTGATAATCATCGGCAGCTTCGCCTTTACAGTCTCCACACCCCCGTCAATCTCCTTTGTGACCGTCACAGCATCGTCCGCCCCAAACTCAATCTTGCTCGCCTGGGTAGCCTGCGGCCAGTTCAGCAGACCTGCCAGCATCTGGCCAGTCTGCCCGGCATCGTCGTCGATGCTCTGCTTGCCCAGGATCACCAGGTTGCTCTTCTGCTCCTCGACTGACTTCTTCAGCAGCTTGGCCACCGTCAGGGGTTCCAGCTCCTCGCCCTCCTTGATCTCGACGTGGACAGCACGGTCGGCGCCCATGGCCAGGGCCGTTCGCAGGATCTCCTGTGCCTTGGACGGGCCAGCTGAGAAGGCGCAGATGTCCTCGACACCGCCGGGCGCGCGCTTCTTCTCACGGATTCGCACAGACTCTTCGACGGAGAGATCATCGAAGGGGTTCATCGAGTGCTTGACACCGGCCGTCTCGACGCCCGTCTGGGCCTTGTTGACTCGCGGCTTGACCTATATATGACGAGGCAAGGTAAGCATCAAATCAATTGAGCTGCCTTCTCCAAGACAAAGATTAGAAAATAGGCGCAACTTACAGCATAGTCAATTACTCGCTTCACAGGTACTAGAATCCGTAGGGCAGACATTGTAGCGGCTGGATGTTGGATGATCTGAATGCAGCCAGAGTGAGGGACGTTACCGATCCTAACATACTGCCACTGCCCAAAAGTAGCCGGCCGACAAACGACCCGAGCCTCCATACCGGCTAGGGCCGGCTTCCGTACTACCTCGGATACTCGCTCACGTGACATTAATACCCGCGTTGATGCGCATGTAAGTTCAAGTTGTACGTGCAGGTCGTTTAATAAAAGGGTAATAAAAGAATTAGAAATTGATATTTAGATGCATTCTGTATATACATGAATATTCATCCTCTAATAATATTGCCTCCCCAGCAATCCTCTAACATTGCAGTCTGAATAGTTGAATAAAGACCTTCCCAGCGGCGTGCTCCGCACATGCAACGACTGCATACTTCATCCAGGCCCATTTCGTTAGCCAATGCCGTAGATTTTCGCCCGCCGAGGTCAGTCATCATAAGTGGTGGTATATGGGGCCATGTCGTATCTCTGCTTAAAGGCTACCGTCTTGTCAATTTATTCCAAGCGCTCATATTTCGTCAAGTGTATCTCTTCAGGCCATAAGTACTCCAACGCTAGCAAAGCAAACATTTGAAAGCTCATTCCCAGTTGTTTACCAATCATCCCACTCATCACCAGTCTTTGGCTTCGGGGCCGAGGCTCCAGGGCCCGACTTCTTTCCCATACCAATGGCACTTGTGCCGATGGCATTGTTCTGCTTGTTTTGGTCTGCTAGGCTGGAAAAGTCGTCCCAAAAATCCTTGCGGCTGGCATCCAGAGGTGCGTTTCTTTTGGTAGAGTCGGGACCCTCGACAAATCTGGTGAAGCCATCTTGTGCGTTTTTACCCGCAAGCTGCGCCTGTTTGGCGAGCTGTGCGGCTGTTTGCTGGGCTTGCTTGGCAAATTCACCGTCAGCAATCTAGAAGAAAACAATATTAGTATCAGGGTTGTCATGTTCAGCCTCAAGCTAGAAAAAAAGAATGGAAAAGGGTGCATACGCTTTTCGCAGTGGGTTGAATGTATCCGTCATTCACCGTCTTGGCCGTCTTCGTCACAGTAGACGCAAACCAGCCGAATCCCTTGGTGATAGCCCCCATGGGGTCCTTTTGCATATCATCAAAGGATAGCATTCCTCCCGGGCTCGACTTGTCCGCGGTAGGCATGTTTCCAAAGCCAGCGTACTTTCCACCTTGGCTAGGCGGCAGGTCCTCAGGCCGTGAGGCATTGTCGGCTCCCAGCCTGGCAAAGTATTTGTCGTCCACCTTGACCTTTCCTCCCTGAGAGGGGCTCTGGCTTCGATTCGCGGTTCCACCGAGGGGGGTGCTCGTGCGCGCACCCGACTTTGCAGCCGCCGGGGATGGCTGCGCGGCAGCGGGCTTCTTCTCTCCGGGGACGTATTCTCTCTCTTCCACCTTGCACGTTAATCTCTCCTTCCACTCTTCGCCAACCTCGCCGCTGTATCGCTCTGCAATCGTGGCGTCGTCCCAGGTGAGACCCCTCATCTGTGTGTCCTCGTGCTCCTCGAAGAACTTCCTCCAGCCCTCGTTGCCGCCCAGTCGCATGCGCTCAATCTCGTTGGCCTTGAAGGCGTCCATGGATATGCTTCGCACAAAGGAAATGTGGACACCGAGCCCGCGGTGGACACCGGCGCAGCTAAGGCAGATGAAGATGCCGAACTTTGGCGATGCCCACTGTGGCGATGGGGCATTGCAGTCGCAGCAGACATTGTTCTTGGACTCCTTTTGCAGAGCAGCCAACTAATATGGAACGGTCAGTTGTTTAGCCCTAAATCGTTTGCCAAATGCCAGATGCTAGACGACAGCTGCTGGGACCTGTATATCATGCTATCATGGCCCGCAGTAAAGGGGGAGAGAGGCAAAGGGCAAGAATTGGGGGAACACAAAGAGGGTTGCGCCGTACCTTGGACCGAGTCTCGGGGTCAACCTCCCACATGGCCTTGGAAGCCATTGTGTCCCAATGAAGCGGAATAGAGCAGCGACAGTAGAATCTATGGCAGAAAGCTGGCGATGCGGAAAGGCTCAAGAAACGATGCGCTACGTTTCAACTGGCGCGTGATGTTTTGCGTGGCCAGCGCCGTTACAACAGGGAGGTTGTCGCGGCAAAGGAGAGCGGGGCGCAGGTGCTCCAAACCTGAAACCCCATAATTTCAGCGTGCAGGTGTTTGGGGTTAGAGCCTGCCTGCGCTGTCCTCTTCAGTGCTTTGGGTGCTGTGGCGATGCGCTATCAGGGCCGGCCAAGCGCTGTGCAGCCCCAGGCTGTGCTGCCAGTGCAAGTAGGTACCCGCGTTAATAGCATGCAACCACTAACGGTATTGAATCGCCAACATGCTCCATTCCGCTGTAGCCAGCCCATCTGCCGTCCCCATTCTCATCGAGTGCGGTATTCTCAACCGAAAATCCCTTATCAAGGCGATTGACAGCACAGATACTTACCTACTGCTAGAGCAACTTAGAGTTGGTGGGATTAGTACGCCACGCATATTCAAATACATGACTTTACTCTGCACCTGTATCGACTGCATCACAGACACAAGGAAGATATCATCTACCTTTACAGGACTGCAACCAAAAACGGGAGAGAGCTCATGTAATCAGTACTTATCAGCGGTCTGGACGATAGGTGCCAACCCATGACGTCCCCTTGCTTACATGGGACGATCTAGCCAACCGGAACATCTATCCAGCTGCCAGCATCAGTATCACGTTGTTCTCCAGTACGAAGTACTCTGTACCGTTACTTCGTACCATCCATTACAGCTCCCCTGTCACATGCATTCAAGGGCACCTGGCCCGGATCGTCTTTATATCCACGACACACAAGTATAATATCAACGGCGCACACAATATTGATCACCATTCGGAAGAGAGTCACTTGCAACACGAAGAGGAATAGTCAAAATCACAGCCAAAATATACTCTTTTTCATTCTCGTGTTCGCTTTCCTTTTTTTTTTCTGCTTGCTGCCTTTGACCTGAGTTCCCGCATAGCTAGAAGAAAATATGGTAACTAGGAAAGACATTTATGAAAAATAAAACATTTGAAGAGGGCTTTTTTTTGTTGTTTTTGTTTCAAGTCCCATGCTCCAGCGGAGGGGAGTTATTAATTTGTCAAGTAGTAGCTGGCAGGTCCATACCATCCCTGGGATATTAAGAGTTTCAAGCGATATCTGCGTGTAGCTCCATTCCAGCCCCAAAGTAAGATATAAAGCCGGCCGTGGCGTCATAATTGAAATCGTCCAAAATCGCGTGCCATATCATAAAAGAGTACTCATCAAACGTAGGCGGCAATGTTCAGCCTGTGAAAAAAAACTGCCGCGGCTCAACATTTAAGCAGTGGCGGCAGGAGCCTCAGCAACGGGCTCAGCAGCGGCCTCAGGAGCGGCCTCCTCAGCGCCGTTGGCAGCTGGGGCGTTGGCCTCCTCGTCGGTCTTGTCGGGGCTATCGATGGCGACCTTGACCGCGATCTCACGTCCTTCAATCTCCTTTCCGTTCATCTCAGCGACAGCCTTCTGCTGGAGCTCCTCAGAAGCCAGGGTCACGAAACCGAAGCCACGTCCCTTGCGGGCTTCGCCACGGGCCTGGAGCTTCTTGATCATGAAACGGGGGATGGGTCGGAGAGCAATCTTGGCTGACGAAGGCTCGTAGGCCTTGAAGAGCTCAAGGAGCTTCTCATATCACTTAGTACGCAGCTTCATAAACATGGGCTATAGACTACTCACCTTCTCCTCAGTAAGGTCGTATGGCAGGTTGGCCACCATGACCTTGGTCTTGGAAGGGATGCCATCAGCAGGAGGGCCACGCTCGCGGCGCTCACGCTGGGGGCGGTTCTGGTTCTTCTTCTTGTCGTCCTTGTCCTCTGTGACTGTGTTGGTGATGTCCTTCAGAGGCTCAGCCTGGGTAGCTTCACCCTCGGCTGCGTCGTCTCCCTTCTTCTCATCGTTCTCCTGTGGTATCACGTTAGCATCATTGTAGAACAACCGTCTGGTAGGAGAGAAAACTCACGCCAGTGGCACGACCGCCACGGCCACCACGTCCACCACGTCCACGGCCGCGGCCGCGGCCACGACCAGAGGCTCGGCGGCGAGAGCCCTCCGCGCCGGAGCCCTCTCCGTTAGCACCCTCAGTCTTCTCACCAGCAGGCTCGGGCTTGCGAGCCAGCTGAACGGAAACCTTTCGCTCGAGGATCTCCTTGCCGGAAAGCTCAGCAATGGCACGATCAGCCTCGTTGGGGGTAGAAAGGTCGACAAAAGCGTATCCGACAGGGCGGTCGGTACGGGGGTTCTTGGGGATCGAGACAGACTCGCTGGTTTGCCGTTAGCAGGTGCTTTAGCACGATGGGCGGGGACAGCAAGGGAACGATGGAGGGGTAGAGACTGGGCAGCAGAGATGATAGGGAAGCCACAAAGCTCTTGCTGCAGCTCTGCGGAGGGTAGCGGGGTGGATGAAGCTCATCGTGTGATGTAAAGCTAGGCAACACCGAGCGGAGTGACATTCACCGCCAATCAGGACACCGTCGCAACGTTAGGCTGCGAAAGCATTCACGACGGGCCATGTTTGTCATCGGCCACGCAGCCTCGGCAGATACAAGGAAAGAGCATCCAAAAATGAATATCGAGCTGATGACATGCAAAAACAAAGGTGCCCGGAAGCGTGTATATCTAGACCATGGGCCACTTACACAAGATAGCTTTTGAAGAAGTCCTTCAACTCTCCCTCAGTTGTCGCATATGCCAGGTTGCCGATGTACAGGCGGCGACCCTCAGCAGCACTGGCCGAGGCGGCCTCGTTGGCGGCAGCCTTGTCGTCGGCAGGCTTGTTGATTGAGAGGTTGCCCAGAGCGTTTGCAGCGTCATTAACGGGGGCTTCGGAGCCTTTCTCCACGTTGGTAGCAGACATGGTGACGAGTCGGTGGATGGAGAGGGGATGCTTGGTCGGCGTATGACGTGTGGTGGATGAAAAGAGTCGAACTTGAACTCTGGTGCAATGAGGGAGGAAGTTGGGTCAGGGTAGCTTGGTGCCCTAGAAACAAGTTGAGAGGAGACAGACGTCGGTGCGTTGCGCGGAAACACAGGTTGACTGAAGGTGTGTGATGGAGAGAAGAGAATGGAAAAGGGGAGACGGCGAGGCGATAACTAGAAATATTTTTTCGTAAGGCGGTGCTGGCAAAGGGCCGTGCAGGGGGGCAGGTACGAGCATCGCAGGTGCATCTGGGCTCAGGGCGCAGGTACCGCAACGTCGGGCAGGTACATGCAGCCGAGAGGGGGAGGGGCGCGATGCAGGCGACACGCGGCAAGTTCAGACGGCGCAGGCGCGAGTGGCGGCATGTATCCCCCAGCTTTGGGGTACCCAGTTGCGCTACCAGCGAGTACCGGCGATGCAAGTACCCGGCGGCCCCTGGAGCAGATGCGGTCAAGGTGTATTGCGTACAGGTATGCGACTTGGATATTCTGGAACACATCGAAGCAAAATAGCTGGCTGGATGCCCCTATTCCCCGAGTAAGATTTGATGATTTTCCGTGCTGCTGTGGAGTGATGGAGCCTATCGGTTTATCATCTGATACCGTGCCAAAAGCACCCGGCACCCAAAGGCCTAAGGCGTGATACCTGGCTGCGCTGTAACACCCTCTAGGTCGTAGACACCCAACTGCTGTACTCTGCACGTACTAATACACGACCTGCGAGCCCAAATCTGATGTAATGCATCTACCCAGCATCGACTAGAGTTCGTACCTGGCGATAAAAGCGCCGAGTCTCTCCGCGCCTGCCGCTGGCGACTGTGAGGGAACCTGCAGTTGAGGGGCCAAGTAGGTACTGGGTAGTCAAACCGTTCCTGCTGCGTCCCTAAAATCGTGAGGGAGCTTGTTTCAAGGGCAGCCGCATTGCATCAGAAGCCCCCTATTTCCCACCCGTCTGTTCATCCCTACTCATCCATATGTACGGCTTCAGGAGGCAGCCGTCCTGTAGCTAGTGCATAGGACTAGTAATAGATAATATTGCATGCTATGGAGAAGGGGATGAAGCCAATAACGAATTCACGAGGCGGCTTATTCTTAGCATCCCGAGCCTGCAGCTGCCTCAGCTCAGGAGTCCATATTACTAAGTTGCACCAAATTCTTACCCATAAATATATATTTGTCTCATGTGCTCCAGTAATAGGTACCTCTCCGCACAGTATTCCAGCACAACATGCACCGCCAATAAGGTACCATGGACGGACAGAACCTCCAGAGTTGCTGCTGCTTTCTCGCTGCCCCCCTTTCACCTTTCACCTTCACCCTTCACCTTGGCACGTATACACATAGTGCAGGTCTCCATCCATCTTCCAAGGGTCGCAGCAATCCCAGCAACTCTTGTCGACGCCCTGGTCGATAAGTGATCCACACCAAGCTAAGGTGGGAAACGTGGCTCGGGCCACGGCCAAACATCGCAATCCTGGACAGCATGAACGCCGTTGATTGTCTCGCTTAAATCCTTATTTGCTCGTTGGGTGTGATCCGGCGATTAATTAATTCGTTCCCATCGTCCTCGCCTCAACCTGCCGACCGCTACTTTAGTATTCGTCCGTAATTCCAGGTACCACCTCATCGGCTCCTACTAGGCAGCCATTAGCAGCGCCCCGAGCTGTTTGCTAGTCCAGCCACAAGAACCGAGCAAGTCTTCCCCAGATTCTGTCGTTTGACTAGCTAAAGCACTGATAAAAAGTGCTGGTGGTCACGGTGAGTCTCATGAGACACGTATAACGCAAACATGGAGTGTGTGGCGAGCATTTCGCTGCTTTGTTTTGTGCATGGCGCACAAGAAAAAAGAAGAAAAAAAGAAGACTTAGACAGACGTAGTCGTAGACATTGTTAAAGTTTGCAGTGAATAGGTATAGAGTTATCAGGACGAGCTACTTAGGTACAGACTGCACATTCACATGCTCACCACGCATACCGTTTTTCTACATTAACCGATCCTAAAACCATGGCGATATATTTTACAAGTTGTTATCCCCATCCTCTCTTTAAACGCGATGTTAATACCAATTTCTTATTTTTTTTTTTTTTATCATATGCATCTGCCTGCACGTGGCTGGATACCCGGAGAGGCACCTTTCATCGCTGACGTCGATAATCCGATCGGACGGGCCCCACCAAGCGCCGCGGCAGCCCGGCATCGGACGCCCGAAACTTATTTTGCTTGGCGCTGCAAAAGCGTTGACAAGCATTTATCGCTGCAACTAAGCCCCGAGATACCCCCATGCAAGTATCAGAACTGCGATACAAGTGACATATCTTTGCAACTGCGCAAGATACGAGACAGAGGAAAAGCAAAACCCTTAATATTATGCAAACTCCAAGCCATATGCACCGATAGCAGGCAGCGCCATTCGTGGAACTGTCTAGCGGGGTTTGCCGCAGTTCATTCTCATCACCATCACCATCACAATGACTGGCCACGAGAGAAGCGTCTTGATCCTGTACGGATCTGAGACGGGCAATGCTCAAGATATAGCCGAAGAGCTCGGTCGGCTGTGTCAGCGGCTGCACTTCAAGAGCAATGTCGAGGAGCTTGATGCCGTGGAACTCGTATGTCATCTCTATTCTCACTTCTCATTGAAGACTAATTAAATCCCATGCCACAGAGTCTCCTGCTGCAGCACCAACTCGTGATATTTGTCATCTCAACAACCGGCCAAGGCGATATGCCTCACAACTCACTTCTCTTTTGGAAGAAGCTCCTGCGGAAGAAGTTGCCTCCACATTGCCTGAGCCGGCTAAAGTATACCTGTTTTGGTCTTGGTGACAGCACATATCTCAAGTATGGAAATGTCCTCCATAATCTAGCACGATGAATTGATTCTGACTTTCTCTTAGGTTCAACTGGGCTGCGAGAAAGCTTGTGCGCCGGCTAGACCAACTTGGTGCTACCACATTCGTCGATATATGTGAAGCAGACGAGCAGTTTCCGGATGGGTAAGATTTACAGGTGTTTCCCCATATGATATAAACACACAGGAAACTTATACTCTACTCTTATAGCATTGATGGTAGTTTCGTAAGATGGGCCGACGACCTAAGAAAGCACCTCCTTGAGCAATATCCGCCCCCGTCAGGTTTGGAGCCAATTCCCGACGACACCATGTTGCCAGCTCGCTGGTCTTTAGCCCCGGCTTTAGCAGAACTATCAGAAAAGGTACAGTTTGTCGATTTGTCTCCTCTCAGACTAAGCGATACAGATGGCACGCTTACGGCGCCAAACCTGCCTCCCCCTGGCCTTCTACCCATACCGGCCGGATGGACAGCGACATTGACCAAGAACGAGAGGCTTACTCCAATGGAACACTGGCAGGATGTTCGTCTTGCATCATTTGACATCCCAGCTCACCAGTCAGGTGGAAAAGTTCAATGTGTTCCGGGCGACTGCCTCACGCTGTACCCAAAAAACTTTCCACACGACGTCCAGAAGCTAATTGACCTCATGGACTGGAATAACATCGCCGACCAACCACTCAACCTATCCGCCTGCGAATCTCTACCCCGTAACCTCTATGCACCATCATGCTGTACGCTCCGCGATCTGCTCCTCAACAACATCGACATAACTGCCATCCCACGTCGTTCTTTCCTAAAGAACATGTCTTACTTTTCAACCGACGAATATCATCGTGAGCGGCTACTTGAGTTCACCATGACTGAGTACATAGATGAGTACTTTGACTACGCCACACGATCTCGCCGCAGCATCATTGAAGTCCTCGATGAATTCACCTCTGTCAAAATCCCAGCCGAGCGCCTCCTCGACGTCTTCCCCTTAATCCGCGGCCGCGACTTTAGCATCGCCAACGGAGGTATATCAGCAAATCACCCTTCAAACACCAACACAACCAAAGTTGAGCTTCTAGTCGCCATGGTGAAGTACCGCACCATCCTCCGCAAACCTCGAGAAGGCCTCTGTTCTCGGTACCTCTCCAGTCTCCACCCCGGCTCAACCCTGCGCGTCTCCTACAAGCCAGTCCTCTCGCCCATCCATGGCACCGCAAATTCCCAGAGGCCGCTTATAGCCATGGCCACGGGCACCGGCGTCGCACCCGTACGATGCCTCATCCACGAACGCCTCACACACCCCCGCCCAGCACCCATGATCATCTTCTTCGGCAATCGCAACCGCACAGCAGATTACTTTTTCGAAGACGAATGGCGTGCGCTCTCAGAGGAAGCGGCGAAGAAGAATACTGAGCTTTTGATATTCACGGCGTTCTCGAGAGACCAGCGCGAAAAGATTTACGTGCAGGATTTGGTCCGCCGGGAAGCACCACGGCTGGAGAAGCTGATCCCCCAAAAGGCTATTTTTGCCGTCTGTGGAGGCTCCTCCAGGATGGCCGATTCATGTAAGCGTGCAGTCTTTGATCCTTTTGTCGAAAGCGGAGATGAGGCGGAGAGGAAGGAGATGTTGGAAGCGATAACATGGTGGCAAGAAATTTGGTAGACAACTTATGTGGAAATGTTATGAAATAAGAGATAGACTTATATATATTACAGCGTGTATTTGAAGTGAAACTGGCTCTTCTTGCCTTCTTTTTCTCCAAGTATTGAAGTGGCTTCGAATTATTGTATATACATTCGGCTCAAATACCATTATGCATAGTGTGAAAAATTGAATCATATGGAAGGCATCTGCTTGTGAATCAGTACTCTTTCAATCCTTTCTGTAGTCAACATGACGGTTTAATTTTAAGTCCTACAAGCAAGCTATTATTTAAGTGTAATATATATCATTATTCTTTTCCTTAGCTCTTAATGTGTATAAGAACTTTGTAGAACTAAATAAAAGGGAAATTATAAGTAGCGAACAAAAGAGAGAAGTAGTATAAGTAGTGGTATAAAATCCACCTTTAAGCTCCTATCGTAATAGTTTTGTAAATACATCCAATGGTGTGAATCCATAGAACACCATGACCCTTAAATACATTTGCCCACGCTTCCGAAAACTCCAACCATGGCGATACAACACATAGAAAACAGGGGTGAGAGGCTTGAAAAAGGACTACAAAAAAAGAGGGGAAAAATGAAGGTATAAGGGCTTAACGCTCATTTTGCTAACCAGTGTAAAGATTGGCGTATAATTAACTTTTAGTCTTCCCAGCTGTATCGTTTTTCTGCCATTTGGGGAATATGAACGATATCATTTCCATCCATTCGTTCCTCTGCTGGCGACAATCCAGGGTCCGTAATTTCGTGACTTGAATACTGCTCTTCACTCCCCTCCTGGGTTTGTTCGGTAGAGCAAGGGTCTCTATGCGATCGGGCCAGGGAGAAGGTGGCTTGGCGTGACATTTCCTGCATCATCCGATCTTCCTCTTCTGTATAGTTACTTCCCAGACTATGATCAGAAAGGTGGCAATCGGCATTGAACCGAGGCGTGAAGTCGCTGTCGCTGTCGCGATTTTCCTGGCTGACAATATGCGCCAACATGATGCTATGTCTAAGTGACTGGAGATTTTCTGGAAGACTTCCCAGGCACATAATATGTGTAGGGTCAATTGGGGTTTTCTGACAAGCGATAGATGATAAAGCCTCTTTGGAATGCAATGTGGCCGGATTATCAGAGTATCGCATGTTTGGTTGACTGGTTTCTGAGTGTATAATATCGTCGTTATATTGCCCTTCTGAAGATTGCCCTGCAGCAGATGTGGTGGTTGGATAGGGGATGCTACCCATATGGCTGTTGTATCCTGACCCAGAGGAGATGGGAGAAGGAAGCGATCCTGGAAGCGATCCGGTCCCAAATCCAGATCTAATTGGAGAGACAGGGGTCGTCTCCTTGCTCGAAGTCGTATGGGTTGGACTAGCAATATATAAAGCTGTCTTCTCTTGAGGTAGTACGATTTTTAGCGACGGTGGAAAATATTCGGGGAGAGGTCCTTGAAGCTTTCTATCGAGCTTCCTCCGTGCCACTTCATATGTGCTGAGGCTCTGTGTGGTGTCTGTCCCTAAAGTCGTATTACCGATTATTGAGATATCGTCGTCGTCTCCATCGCTGGCATCAAGCTCCACAGGGGCCATTGGAGCGGGGAGTTCGTAAATTTCTGAATCTGGTGCTTCCATGCACTTCGAAGTAGCAACGGTAGAGCTTATATTGCCCGCGTCACTTCTTAACCCATTTCTTTTTGAAAACCAGTCAAGTATGACAGATTTACGTTTCCTGGATGTATCCGGAACCATAGTAGATGCGTTGTCTTTTGCTTCCTTGGTACTTTTTTCGTCGCCCTTCGTCTCCGATTTCCTTCGGTTTCGGCGGCACATATAGCCTACACTCACAAGGCAGAATAAACACAGCAAGATGGCCCCAACGGTGATGCCTACCAATTGCGCCGTACTTAGCTTAGTGCTGGTTTGTGTAGGTGGTCCTGGGTAGGGACTGTTATTTGGTTGCTTAATGGGTATCAAATTCGCATCTGCTACCGGCTGTTGAGGAAATCTGGCCTGGTATACCGAAAATACGGCTTCGTCATATTTTGTTATCAAGTATGCTTCCTGTAGGAATGATCGGCCGATGATGATTGAAGAATCATTTTGAGACCTCCGCAACGCAAAGTATGGGACAGCTGGGTCCCCGTATTTAATAGCCCGATGCCTAAATGGATATTGCAATAGGCCAACGAATGCTCGTATTGGCACGGTGATATTAACCAGCCCCGGCACATTCAAGGGAGACCCAAAGTTATCATGGTTGTCAAAGCTCGAAAGGCTAAACGTAAATGTAAACGAGTCGGACGAGCCGTAGGCATTATACTGCTCATTCGTGAGAGTATACAAATCAAAGGTGCTGTTATAAGTCAAGTTGAAAGCATCTGCAAACTGATCACACACGGCATTCGGCAGCCACAGATAGGGAGTAGTACTATCAATCAAGGCCGTGAAAGAATTGTCCCAGCCCGAAAGGTTGGAGATCTGAGAGTCCCATTTCTTCGGCTTTTCGGTGCCGTTATTCGTAGAGGCCTCGATGCCTCGAACTAGGGCGCGAGGCATATTATCCAGTGGAGTTAATGTGAAGTCAATATCATGCGGGACGTATCTAGCTGTGTCCGAGCCACCCAAAGTAATGGAAACCGGAATATTCCCTGTTTTCTCATATTAGCATTTGTACTGTACGTAACTGCAGGCAGTTTATTACATACGATAGGAAGCTCCAGCGGTATAGCCGTAGCTATAGCTGGGGATCCATCCAAAGGTGCGAACGGCCTGTGTCAAGGGCGACTGGGCTACCTCATGACCAAAGCTGCCTTGAGTGATTCCTAGCCCAAAAAGGCCTATGTAATAGTCTGTTGAGTTAATAGCAGACATAAGAACGTTGGACATTCCAAAACCAATATCGGTAATGGTGCTGTATGCGTTGACTGTGTCGAGCCCATATTGACCGTTTCCACCGTATCCTAGATAATCCAAACCGAGTTGCCAAATTCCCATGTAGGACCAGTGTTTCGATGCAAAAGGTGTATAAATGCCACCGCGAGAGGCAGCACAGTGAGGCTCCTCTATGAGATCCAATTCAGCTCCTTGGTTGGATGAAGGAGAGAGATGTTGGCGGCCGGACTCCCCGAGGTGTCTTGCAAGCGGCGGCCCTCGATCATGCTGAGATGGCGATGTACTTTTTAAACATCCTCCAGGTCCAATCGCCCAAAATTCGGAAAGTGATGTACTTAAGAGAACATTGACAAAATCTGAATTTGACCCCAGCAAAACTTTGATAGTCGACCAGTTTCCGTCAATCCCAAGCCTACCAAGTCAGGGTCAGACACATCCGTAAGTTGCCAGACAGATATAAGGAATAATAGCATACCATTCTCCAGCATCGAATGATACTGGGGCTGGTTCATTTGCGTAGACGATACCAGCTGCTGCCGCAATTACTATAGCACCAAGACGCATTTCGTCGACGCCAGTGCTGCAATACCAAAACTTCGCGCGCTAAGAGGACGACTCCCAGATTGTGGTACTGCTGGAGGCCCAAAATTTAGTATCATTAGAACCTCTCAGCTTCCGTTATGTCACTGCCGCAGTACTGCATCCATGGGGTATAATCGCGTGGTGTGACGGATTTTGCAGCGTTCAAAGAGCGCTATAGCCCGTGATCCGGCAGATTCACGCAGCGAGAACGCTTTGTTCTTAGTTACCATGAGATTGCCAAAATCCTACCGCGCTGTATGTATGTATGAAGAAGAACGACAGCAAGGGATAGAAATGCAAGGCCTTGGCTACCTTCTGACGGGCCCTCGGATGGCTGGCCGGGCAGGGTACCTTGTGTCAGGCACTCGAAGCTGTTGCTAACGGCACTGAGCACGCACAGATGACAGGTCGATCTCCCAGAAAATGGGGCCTGGAGGTTCCTTGTCGCTGCCGCCCTTGACAATTTCACCGAAAGGGATGAACGTTTCCTCATCTGCACACTCGCCACAGATCCGAAGAGAGGGGCCACTCCAAGCATTCCACATCGGTTTGGGACAGACAGGGCTCTATCCCGGATGTCTGATAGTGAAGCCCGCTACGATTAGCCTAGCAACGCCAGTCTCTGCCAGCCATCAAGCCGCTGATAGCTCACGGAAGCGCTAATGCTGGCAGTAATACCTGGGCGCCAGAATGGGACCAGATGGGGAATGGTTTCAGTTGTTGATACCTTGTTGGGGTTACACCTGGAACGCTTCACGCGTCCTAGATACAGGTACGCCGATACGTTCCTCGGTCAAGTCGTCACCAAGTGTCTAGCTCTATATATTAGCTGGCGGTATGGAGCAGTAGCAATGGGATTTCGTCCACACACTGATGAGAAAAGGATTTTACGATAGTATCGGTCGAGACGGCCTATGCTTGACCGCCTCTATTTCGTCACTCATGGTTTCGGGTCAGCAAAGCTCACTCCTCATGTCTAAGAAGCTAAAGCAGGGAGGAAACGCTCTAGCTCACCAAGGAGAGTACTACGTGGAATATCCCATTTGACATGTACTGTACATACCGCGATCAAGTCATTTCGGCCAATTCGATGATGATAACATTACAATACTCATCTCTGTCTGCGGCAAGAAGTAAAGAAGGCAGTATGAAAGAAGTTTGGCGATATATCCGGTGACCAGATTGTCCTGGGTTTCCTCGGCCCAATTGCCGTGTAAGTCAAACATTTCGGGCGAGGCAGGGAAAGTAATCTAATTCCCTCTGCTTTTCTGGCTTCCTGATGTTTCGGACATTCACAAGACAGCACCAGCGCTAAGCTTGATACGCATGGTCCACATACCTGACCTGATGGCGACCCTGGACTCGGTGTGGCGGCGCGGCGCGCACCATTTGTTGCTGTAGCACGGCATACGGCGCACAGCTTATTGCCAGCCCGCGTTATGTCGCCGGAATGTCGATGTTCCTCGCTGGCTGCGACTCCAATACGCAAGGCAGCTGGCCGAGTATGAAGCTGTCGACTCTTCTAAAAAGCTGTAAAACGGCGCCAACTATGGAGTACTCCGTACTGTACTCCGTATGCCTGTGAGAAATAACAAGAGTGACTGGGGTAAGGACTTTGATCAACATCACTTGCTACTCCGTACTGTAGCAACATCTGGAGATGGAGGCCCACTGATCAGATGGCTGAAGCCGGGATTAGCGACTGGGCGCCATCCGCGGTCCCCACCATCCCACACTCTTCTTATAGGAAGCATTTGTCCACAAACTGCGTAACACACGACGTTTTGGCTTGGCCATTTGAGCCTGGACAGTACTGCTGCCTGGGTTCTTACGAGTATTCTGCATCCCGTAGGTAGCCAAGCATATCGGGGGCTGAAAATCTGGCACGCGCCAACACTTTGCCGCACAGTCCGTAGAACTTCTTCGTCGAATACTTTTACGTCGCCCTAAAATGTGCAAGTAAAGTGCTGACCAGGGATCGTCTGCCGGAGCTAGGCCAGCCCGTGGGCTCCATATTCGCTTCGCAATAGTGCTAGGAACCACTAGTGGTACGAAGTATATTAGCACGGCTACTTGCCAGTAGTGCTACTAGCATCTGTATGAAGCCATACCAGTAATTCCATACCCCAGAGAACTTACCAGGGAAGCTTTCGACAAGCTGGGAATGTCCAGATCTCTGCCAGTATGTCAGAGCGATAGTACGGATAATGGTGAGATTACAATATTTTGGGGGCAGGATTAAGGTAGTCAACGACGGATTTACTTTTTAGCACCCCGATTTAACAGCCGACCGAAGTGATGGAAGTATAAATTACCAAGAATGGTGCAAGTTTGCTGCCTTGGTATGGCGAAAACCGCTGTACCCGCTACGCACAAGGTGTTACTACGCAGGCTCCTTCCTCAATGCATGTAAACAAAAGACTATGACGAGACGATCGCCAAACCAAAACATAAAAATCTTGCCCCTTCCAACGCTAGCCATACGGGCCAATACTGCTTGGATGTACAGTTTACACCATTTTTAATAAGCGCCTAATGGCATCCAAGCTGCCTCAAAAGCTACCCTGTATTACTGAACGGAGCTGGCCAAGGAAATAAACCCAGCTGGAAGTCTCCAATGCCTATACTCTTCTAATGGTGCTTCGTATGTGCTCTGGGGAATATTCACAGACGATGTCGGATCGCTTTACGACCAAATCTAACCGCTCTTGGTACCAGGAAGACTCCAGCAAAACGATGAGAGACGTTGATTGTTGCTCATCTTCAGAGGCCATAGCCGTCATCTTCGCCGCGCTGGAGCTGAGAAGGCGAGCTGCTCGCCTCAAGGGAGTGATGAACTGCCAACAGCGGGAAAGGCACGATAAACGACCCATGACACCACCCTTGTGGCAACGCCAGGAACATAGCCTATCGATGGTATGCCTCTAGCTGCCAAGCTCTCCGCAGTGCTCCGCATAATTGCTAGCAACAGTCGCTAGAAATGCAAGGGATATGTGGATTATAGGCCGTCTGATCAAAATTCGGCATTACCGTTGCAGTCGGGACCAGCTGAACCAAGGGAGTGGTGTCTCAGAATACGGACAAAAAGAAATGTCGGCCTTTTTCCATCCATTAAATAGCTCGCAATAATTTCTCTTATTCATCCGCTATTTGAACGGACCACCCACCCAATATGTGTTATTGGACGCTAAGAAAGACTGCTAGCAAGGGAGAACAAGATCATTCGAACTTGAAGTTGGCGATGGTTGAGGTGCTACATACTCATACTTACAGCTGAGATTAGGAAGCCGCTAAGATCCGTGTATTAATTTCGCCCAGAAGAAAAAGATTATGGGTCTAGGTTCACGGGAAGCGATCCGCAAAGCTTGAAATGAGAGGGCATTATTTGCCCTTGCATCCGCCCTACATCGGCGGCTTCAAAGCGGCTAATGTGTTGGAGCGTCTGCCAAGTATACGCAGCTGTGACCTTGCCATGCGTTGCACACAATCCTCCTTTGGCTTGGCCCAGCCATATGTATCCTGCAGGAAATTTTCACGATGGAGAGAGCACTGGGGTTTCAAATGAGACAATAAGACCTTGATCTCCCTTTTTAATTACCAGTGGCCCCAAGCCCCCTATTTCAACACCCAAGGCGCACCGTGGTCCGGTTGGTTGCATGGTCTTCCATCCCAAACTCTCCACACAGAGCACCTTTAGCGTTGTGTCCCCGTTCATGTCGGAAGGCTGAATGAAGGCTGTTGAATTGGTGCAGTCTATTGGTGAAGTTTGGCCTGGCCTGTCTAACGGAACATCATGTCTCTGCATCTAGCCGCGCGTGCAGCTTAAACATGTCCAACCTATGGTACATCGCATATCACAACCCTCTCTATACGAAGTATCAGAATGAACAGTCAAATTGCGGCATCTGGAGGCCTGTGTCGCGCGGCTACAGTCAGGAATATTGGCTAGATTGTTCCATGTCTCACGACAGCGGCTGGAGTTACTCGACGCATCTTCGTCTCCCTTTTCCAAGCTCGAGGTGGTGTGTTGGTCCTAGCACTAGGCCAGCCACGTAATGTTAGTGTGAGGGCCAGCTGCTATCCGTATTCACCTCATTCCTGCATTTGCCTGCAGTCGACTGCGGCAGTGCCAGATGCTGTGCTGGTGGTGTACTTCATATATACTCTGGGCCGAGCCTTCTATGAGCAAGCTGAGCTTGTTCGCGAATATTCTACTTCGCCACCGTGGGAGACAACCCAGTCCCGCAGCTGATTAGTGACTTTAACTTGCCATCTGCCTTCAGTGAAATCTTCAAATCCAGTCACACGCTATATGTTACCGCTATAAATCTTTGTGCCACTATAGCCCGATGGCAAAGACAACGAGTTGTCCTGCTCTGTATCCATAAGCCCCAATCAAGGCATATATTGACTTGAATTATTCTCACAATCTTCGGGGGTACAATGAAAGCAACAAACGCTGCGCTGTTGTTTTATACGGCACTTATCGTAGAAGCTGCTATAGCAGCCAGGCGAGTAGGTATGTTAAACATTTTTATTCGCTGCTAAATGGATATTATTATTCACACATCGACGCAGAGCTTCTGCAGCATCGCTACCAGCGACGTCTGTTTCAATCCAATAGTACCTTGAAGAATGTTCAAGACAGCCTTTTGTCGACAGGTGATGGCGCTGTTAAGGACACACTCTTAGAATCGACAGCCGTTTCTACGATATACGGCAAGATTTCTGCATCCGAGACAGCCACTACCCCAACTACGAAATATAATACCACGGAGGTGCCATTTTCTTATTCAGTGTCCCCGTCAATATCCTCTCTACCGTTTACTGCGCCCATAACAAGCGCTAAAGTCGACGATCTAAAGGGAACCACCTTACCACCGGCGACCGAGAGTATATATAAGACAGGAGAGCCAAGTCAAATATCGACACTAATACCAAGTTCTATTATAAACTCATCCAGTAGGCCCCTTTTCACTGCCGCTTGTGGAAATATTGATGCTTCGTCATGTTCCTCAGCTGTCTCAACGACAAGCAGCGACTTTCATGCTTTCCCTACCAATGCTTCTTCTCAAATAAATACAACTTCAACAGAAACGTGTACTCCATTACCTAGTGACAGAGCCGTTACCGAATATTCTATTGTTTACACTTCAACCACCACCTTCTATGGCAACAGTACTGACTATACTCCCCCGTATTCGCCCATCACAACGCCGAATTACTGCTCTCCAGAAGGCGAAGCTCTAATTACCTTTTACAGTACAACCGACATATCCAACTCGACTGCAGCCGAGACGGCCGCACCTCTCTCTACGGCTTCTCCGACAATTGACTTCGATGTACCGGCCTTCGCTGCTCCTGTTCCACCCATTACATTTTCATTTGACCTTCCGGAGATTATTACACAAACGCCTGATGCTGCCGGGGATAATAAAGGTGGGATAATTATCACGATGAGGCCGTTTCTCTCGGTTACTCGACGAATAATTACCTTCATCACAACCGATAAGAATCCATCCGTGGTTTTTTCACCTGAACCAACCCCTAATTTCAGTCCAACGTGGATCACCGGCGGTATTGGGGATGGGGTTCATAGAACCGGGGATGTTATAGATAATACGCCAACTGATATGCCCATTTCCAATCTTCTTGAAAGCGTAAAGAAACCTCCAGCTCCTACTTTTCAAGTCACTGCGGGAGGAGACCAAGTCATCATCAACGAAAGGACAGTATCTGGCCTGAAACCGAGCCAGACCACTACCATCACAGTTGGAACTGATGCATTCACAATTTTCCCAACTGCAGTCGTTGGTTTGGGTTCAACAATAACAAAGCCTACACCTCATGAAGTGCCCACTTCCAACCCAGCAGTCACATCTGGAGTCTTGGGTGGAGTTCCAGTAATAATCTCAGGAACAAAGGCTGTTGTTGACGGCACTACACTGAACATCTCATCACAACAGGCTACAACAACCATTAATGGCCAAAAGGTTGTTCTTGGGACAGGGATTATTGCTGTTGGTCGTGAAACTCTAGTCTTCCAGGACCCCTCGCCTCGGCCAACCCATGAGATTGTTACGGGAGGGGAGATGATTACAGCTATAGGCCGTTCCATCGTTGTTCTACACTCCACAACCATCACCTATGGCGCGAAAATCACTCCAAAAGAAATAACCCTCAACGGCGAGGCTATATCGATTGGTCCAAGAGGTGTATCTTTCCACGGTATAACTCTAGGAGGACCCTCAGCAAACTCTACCAACACCGAGTATGAGATTGTCGGCGGAATCACAGTAGGAAAGCTTTTGCCATCCTTTGTAGTAGTCAACGGGGCGACCTACTCAATTAACCAAGACGGCGATCTGAACAATGTGGAAACGACAGTCATTGACAACCAAACCATCACTATAGCTCCCAATGGCTTGATCTTGTCGTCTCAAACGCTGACATACCCGGGGAGTTCTGTCACTGCCACTTTGTCGCCTTCCATGCCGGATTTTCCTGCCAGGACGGGAGATCAGAGGGGAGACGATGAAAGCGGTGCATTTTCAATACGTCAAAAGTTCAGTGTCTTGTGCGTTTGTTTAGCAATAGGTGTCTGGTTAACCATCTGAAACCTCAGGGAACTGGAAAATGTTATGAAAATTTTAGCGGCAAAATTGATTGGGTTATAGAAGGAATCGCTCGACGCCGTATAAAGAGATCGCTTTTGCTATGAGAGAAACATGAAATTTTGGCGAAGCTCAAGATCTATCTTGGCTCCTAGGAGTACAGAGTCAATGGTCATGCGCATCTCTTATTGGTATACTATCTTAACGACTATAAGGGCATGTATATTGAAATTTACCTGTACGATATTGCAATTGGACGTCAGATTTTCATCTCGGCAACTGTTATAAGTTGGATTGTTGAAAAGACAACTAGAGTTCAAGAAATGAAACGCTCAAGTTTCAAGCTTTAACGTCTCACGAAATGCACCATCATTCTGGCAAACAAAACTGTATTTTATCGAAACTCACACGCAGAAACTAAAATGGTTTCGAATGTCTAACTTGAATATTGCTCAAAAAGATAAAGTATGGCAGGCACGTCAGCACTTGTCCATGTACTAGAATGTAAATGTCTTCAACTACTCTCCACCTGAGACTGCTTTCTCTCCTCCACCCTTTCATTACCACCTCTGGACACTTTTGCCTTTTCCTTTTCCAACTCCATCGCCAGGCAAAGATGGGAACTCTTCACGCTGGACACCGAGCCCCACATCTGTATCTGATGATGGCGGCGGCGAGTAGCCTCCTTGATCTTGCATGCTTAAACTTAAAGCCATAGCTAAATCTTCATCTTCAGTTGTGGTTTGCCAAGAAGGTCCGCCAACGGGCGTGTGGCTCGAGGACGGCGAGCCACATTCCGATTGCTTTCCCTTCTTGCTACTCTCAGGTTTGTATTTGACGTTGACAGCGAAATCAAAGTCACCAGAGCTGTTCCCTCGCGATGGTTCTGTAGGTGATTGTCCGCCTTCATTGCCGACGCTTTCCATGAGGGATAGTCTGATGGCTTGTTGAATTTGCTGCTCATATTCACTCTCAGCAACACCGTTGGGTTCCGAAGCAGATGGGCCGATGATGCTGGGGTCTGGAGTCACAGTCTCTATGGTATTCTCACTAAAGGAGGAAGCAGTGTCGAGGCTGGCATCAGCTGCCGAATCACTGGATCGCCGTTGCTCTTCAGCGTGAAATGCTTCTTCGGAAACCATTTGCGCATAAAGGATCGCTTCTTCCTCGGTCAAGTCACCCAGGGCGCCGAATCTCTTGAGTCGACGGCTATATTCACGAGCTTGCTGTTCATCCTCTCGATGCATTTCAGCTTCCTCAGATGCGATATAGTCCGTTACCGCAGCGCCTTGCCGGCGGCTAGCTAAGCGATTATCCATATCGGCATGTCGAACGCGACGCTTGCGTCCTGCAGCATGGCCTTGTGATCCGTATGACCAATATCGCAAGAAGGCTCCAAAAGAGACTACACCCTGAAGAGTTGTAGGATCAGGATCGAGGAATATTGCCCCCACAGCTGAGTATGTATTCTCTCGCAGTGCTGGATTCATGGCCAGCATTTGGCGAGGAACCCGGCTATTTGACCTAGCATTGATTGTTCTAATAGGTTCCACTGTAGATGCCAAGGGATCCCAGGCTTGGACAAGGCCATCGCTACCGCCATGAACCAAGTACAATCCAGAAGCCGCAACGGCAGATATCTCTGGGGATTCGGTTTGGAGGATCCGTAGAGGCTGTATTTCACGTGTTTTGTCATCATCCCGGGCATTCCAGACAAGAACGACGCCGCTGTTGGTTCCAATAACAATGAAGCGAGTTCTACGTCCTGGGATCTCTCTTGAGCCGTGATCGGCCCAAGGACTCGTCGTAGATGAAGCTTCATTTGCAGTATGCAAGGGATCTTCCCCCAGAGTGAAAAGAGACGGAAGAGAGTTGTCTAAAGCGACTGACGTTATGATATCGTGACTATAGCCCCTGAGTTCCAAGGTCTGCTGGGACCAGTCGTGGATAACGGTCGAGGACATTGGCGGAGACTTTGGAGTAGGGGGCGGAGACAATGGTGTTTGAGACTCGGAAATTGGTGAAATACGATGATCGAACCCACCAATGCTACCGAAAAGCGATGTAGAAATTGGTGCCACAGGCGTCGTGGATTCACTAGGAGGTTTTTGTACAGGTATCAAGGACCGAGAATACCGTTGAATACTAGCAGGGCGATTTTCAGCCATGCCACAGTCAAGCACAAAGATATTCTCCCCGGCACCTTTGCTATCGTCGCTAGCAAAATCCACTTCGAGCTTTCGCTGCATGTCCCAGCCATCGCAAACTTTGCGAAAGTGAGAGGGCCTATATCTCATAAATTTTTCGATCTCTCGAGCCTCTGCCACTAGCTGCTCTTTGCTGAGGTGCATGTCATTTGAGGGCGATCGAGGCGAATAGGCTCCACGGGTTGCATTCTTGTCCAGCTCATCCTCCCGAGCAACTCTGCGAGTTGCCTCCAAAAGGTGCCAGTATACTGTACGGCCAGTATACCAGGCATTCCTCGTCATATCTTCTCCACTGGCACGGACGGGTTTTCCAACAGGGACATCGCATAAATAGTAGACTTCACCCAGCGCATTCAGGGCTACCGCCCAGACTCTGGAAGAAGACTTGCGCTTTTGGTTAAAGCTGTCGTCAACCTTCAGGGAGATGATGGGAACTCCTGGACTAATGATCCACCGTGCTGTGACATCGCCGTTGGCATACCTCGGACCCGTAGTATCCCAGCCAAGTGAGTAAGCAGTGACCACGCCAAGCGCGGTGCCCGTGAGAATACCACACATTGATTGCGTTGTTGATGTGACAGCCGACGATTTAGCAATCCATACGCTACAAATTGCATCAGACATTTCGGGAATCTTGGGTATGTCCGGATGGGCGTCTACGGCACTGATCTCTGCACCAATGTAGCGCCCACGCGGTACGTTGATCCCTCGAAAGAACGGCCGGCCACCCGGGAATCCCTCTCCAGCTACCACGCCATACGTGTAGCTCACATCCATAACGTTGGGGACTCCTGCTGGTCCGTCTCCCAGACCATACGGCAACAAATTAGGAGCAACCTCGTCCAACTGTGGCATTGTAAATAGATCTTCAAGGCCCCACTTTTCAATCTTGCCAGTGGTAGGGTCGCTAACAGAGGCTGCACCGAGATCCCCAGCTCCTTGAACAACACGCGGTGGCTTCTTCCCATTTAAGAAGACGGCATGGATGTTAGTCACTTGCCACGGCAGCTTCGAGTTATATGTCAAAACCGCGCTATTCTTTTTCCCAGCGCGACCAACTCGGCCAGACAAGCTCCCTCCTGAGGGAGTTCCTGGCTTTCCACGAGCCAAGCTTCTTAGGTGACGAGTTCTCAAAAGGTACTCGCTTCTCCAAGTAGCCAACGAAGTGAGCCGAGGGAAGTATCGCGTCTCGAAACGCAAAACATCAGAGGATGGTGCAGTTCCAGACTTTATAGCATCGGTTGTAGCATGGTTGTCTAGGGTGGTATGTCCTGGAAAGTAGCGCATAAAAGCCATACGCCAAGCATGATGTGTAGTGACCAGCGCCCAGAATCTTTTCGATACGAGCGCCACCGACGAGTGGCAATCAGGCGGCAAATGCGAAAATATATGCGTGAGAATCTCTGTCCGTCCATATTAGTACATAGCATTACTATTTGGTATGCGCTGCTAACATACCGTTGGGGAAATTGTCGAGGCGTATCCCATCAGAGCGGGGCTCTGAGCGTTTTACGACCTGGAATCCAAGGTCTTGTTTCGCAGTCTGGGAGGCCAGAGCTTTCTCATATTCGGAGATTCGCTGTCCAGGCACAGAGGGGCGATCATCGGGAGCCTCGTCAAGAGTCAATCGTCGCAGCTTCTTGTCCAGCTGGTCGGCATTCACGCCGGCGCCACTCTCGTCTGGGAGGGGCTGCCGCTGATCATCCGGACCGAGGCGAGAGTGGCTGAAGCCGCCTGAGAGGTCTCGATGGAGGCCACTCGCATCGCGGAGAAGGGAGCCATGCTGAGAGAGGTGGAGAGAATCGAGATTGCTGTTGCTCAGGAGCTGCTTTGGAGTCTTGATAGGCTCTTGGGTCATATAGCTGAGAGAAGAGATCGAGAAGGTGGGGATGTTGTGACCGTGCAGTGAATCTTTGCACAGTCTAGCGCACGCCGAGTTTATGGCAGGCGGGAGGAGTCGTGGATGCGGCTGATTGTTGCGAAGTTATGGCGTAGTGGCTCGGAAGACGATGCAGTTGGTGAGAGGTGAAATTAAAACTAGTATTTTCCGCAGCGCGCGATGTCACAGTCATACTGTCGCCAGTGCTCGGTACTTACTTGGACGCTTTCCCGGCGATAAGCCGAAGTGACAATATTGCCGCTGCATGTACGCTGGACTTGGCGCGTCAGTGGCTTGTTTTAGCACATGCACTCTATATCTGCAACGGCTTGACAGCCTGCACTCCATCTTTTTGTCATTCAACTTCCAACCCAACACAGATCATATGGAAGACTATAGAGCCAAAGAGAGGCCCGAATTTTATTCAACCACTGCTCGGGGATCTTGCTATTACATGGGTTCCTATATATTAACGGCCTAGAAGAGGGGACTGCATGTGCCCAACAACCTCAAAAGATTGACGGTTGGCATCAAGCATAATTGCCACCACTATAACCTTGATAGGTATCCAGCTGTCAAACATATGGAGCAAGATATATAGGATGTCGAGCCATGAAGCCGCACTGTCGCTGTTACGGGTGTGCTTCATTTCCTAAGAAAAAGAAAGAATGGTCGACTATTCTCCTCGGTTCCGACTGCTCATGCCTTTCCCTATCCCAAGCCGCTGTTATGGTAGGTTTTGTATAGTTTTTCTTCTCGTACCTATGAATTGATATTGCCGAGAAGACGGTAGTCGATGATATCTGGCCTATAGACAAATCGTCGCATGAAGAATAGAGTAGAAGAGCTGCCAATAAAATTAAGTGGTGGATATGTCAGTTTTGCAAGTCGTCGTATAATGGAGAACAGAGAATGGAGAGATGAGATGGCAAAAGTTTCTGCTTATATGCATGTCAAGCAAATAGCGTCCAAATATCCGCTTCTCCCCAAAAGCTCATCTGCCGGACGCCATTATTAGGGCGTCAAGTCGACATGATGTGCCACACGTATTGAAGTCTTCTACAACAATCACTTGACAATATCTCTTTGAAGTTTGAGTTTGAAGCCGTAATAATATACTCGATTCTAATGGTGTAGTGTAGAGCTGATAAAGCTACCGAACAGGCTTCTGGAGAGCCATGTGCGGATTCCTCCTCTTGTAAACAGATCCAACGAGCCATAGCTATAGGATTGATTCATTGCAGTCTATTTCCATAGCTCACTGAAGCTGATAGGACCACTTATGCAGGCAGCTTCGTCATTCTCGGGAAGATTAATAACAATAAACAATCAAGGTGAGCTGTCGCCTCTCTCTGCTTTGACGAGGATTAAGGAACATGACGACGCATCAATACTATGCTCATACGAAATCATCCATCGCCACTGCTTAACCATCTCTATATGTAATACGATGCAGATTCCGCCTATTAGTTAGCGCTTGTATATTTCATGCAGTTGGACCATGGAAGATTATTGCTCTCAGCCCCGGCTTCCACCCTGATCATAAGGCTGGCCATTTGTCTATTCGTTCATCCACAATCTTTTATTTTTTTTCCCACCCATCAAAGAAGAAGACGCCGTAATCTCATTTCCGAAATGTTAACCTAAAGTTTAAGCATGCCACCATCTTATCCTCGTCGGTTCATAAAGCGAATACAGAAAATTCCTTGTCAGCATACTGCATTTGCCATCTGCAGCGCTAGACTAAACACGCAAATCTCATAGCCTACCTATAATTCAATTTGAATTCTCTCACGAAAAGCATACGAAGAGATAATTTTTATTGATGTATGATTGGGAGTGAAGTTGCGAAAACCATTCTTAGTAGTAGTACACTGAGCCAATGCCATCGCAATATGTCACAGTGAAGAAGGGTCGCATCTAGATTTTTGGGGGAAAGAAAAGAGAACCAAGCTCGTGAAGATATTCAAGCCCTAGGATTATATTATGTAGTAGGTATAAGCTCTTTCTATTCCCGGTGGAGGCTGAATGTCGGGGTAACAGTGAAAGTGGGTATCTGCGACTGAGGAATCCAAGTAAACATCCCGAGCTCACGCAACATACGGAACACCAAAACTAACCTTGTCAACACAAGAACTCACATTCGTGATTAGGATCCCTGCTAGGTATATATCTACGATGCATCTATTTCCTTCCGGCCCAATGGAACGCATCCAGGCCAGCTGCTTCGGCTTTTATCGCATAAAAACGAAGTATTGCAAACGCCGTCTAAGAGAAAACATAAGCAGTCTAGTTCGGCTATTTATAATATATTCATCATCTGAATAGAACTCTTCATGCCTAACATGTTCGTCAGTAGATATCCAAAAGCAGAGGAGTTCCCCCCTGTTCGCCGCATGAGGTTGTATAATGCCTCCCTTTGGCATTTTATCACTTCATTTGCCAGCGTAGTTCATAAACAACTATCCGCGAGTCCACACTGAGTTTTCACCAAAGTGGAATTCTGTCAGCTTACTCGGCATATCGGCACTCTGTTCACTGTAGTAGTTGATCTCGTCCTCGATGGCCAATGGAAATACGCGAGGAGTTGATCACTCACACAAGCCATGAGATGCTCACCAAAAGACGTTACAAGCAAGGCCAAATTCTTGCTAGACTAGAATGCGCGTTTCTGAAATACTGCCCGTTCGTGCTTGCAAAAACATGGAGTACTTTGTATAGCAATCACCCTCCTCAGTCCTGCCCAACAGCTTACCAGGAGCAACAGGAAGAGCGGTGTATTTTGTTATAAAAGGAGAAAATCTGCACCGAATATTACTCGAATAAACTCTCCTATCAGATATCTCCTCTAATTTAGACAACGAGCGATTGGATCAAAATGAAGTCGTTTGTTGCCACAATCATCGCGAGCTCTTTGCTGAGTCTCGGACTCGCCAACCCCGTCAACGTGACTGAGCGTGCATCTGGCGGTATTTTTGCCTGCCCTGGACCGTAAGTCTTCTATAACTCGGCATGGTTTCTTACGACGTTCTAAACACTGGGGAAATTATAGCAATGGTTTACCGAAGCAAGGACCATCCAGTGGTGCGTATTAGGTTAGAACGACCTGTTGATGCAGACTACATTTGCGAAATACTGCCTAAATCAGAAGCGATAAATACCAAAGTGAAGATATTTATTTACACGTGCCTCATTGTACTCACAGTACTTTGGAGAAATTACCCGAAGAAGTCTTGCTGAATGTGCAGGATACAACAAGGAGCTATATCAAATCTTTACACCACGAATTATTATGCAAGAGCTTACCCAAGATGCCGCATCATTTTCCTTCGTTCATTTCATTTACATACCACCGATAGATTCCACTTTCAGATCATCATGCCGATAGATTCTCTATTCTCTTTCTTTCTCACGCTGAGTAAGTGTTCTTGAGAATCTATGCATAATAGTTTCCATATTCCTTTCCGCAATACGATTTGACATCAGCTACTACTAGAGCGAGCCAATCTTCTCCCGATACGCAGCTTTATATATTTTAAACAGTTACAAATTAAATATCCATATGACATATTAGCATCTAACCAATCTAAATTTATTGCTTATCCAAACCAAATATCTACATGCTCGACTAATCAGGAGGATGTCAATGTGTAGCTTAGCAGAGCTATTCGTGAGGGCAGCATCGTGTACATGTTAGATTAAGATCAAAATTTATTACGAGAACCTCTCTGTGATACGGAGCAACACATCTACCAATTTATTGGAGGGCACGTCTAAAAAAAAAGAGGCCCGTTGGGCAATATTGCCAGAATTAAGGCAAAAAGTGTAGGGTAAGTAAACACAAGCGGCGGTGCTTCTCCCGTCTCCTCCACATTGCCTGCAGGGAGGTTCACTGACAGCAACCTATAGAATAGGAGCAGAATCTCCTGTCGAGTGGCCCTATACCAGAGAGGGGATACTGTGTTCCGTCGCTTCTGCTATCAATCATTACTAGTTCTCGATTTGGCGGTATGTAAGCTGCTATAGCTGCATGGGTCGGCTTGGCAGCTGAAGCTCATTAGCCCAAGCAAGGTCTAGTGACGAAAACGCTTTCTTGTTGCGCGGAGTAAGGGAGAGAAGTTTTAGTTAGTGCATTGAGCTATTTACTATTCCGAAGGGCTTGTCAACAAGAGGTGGCAGAATTAGTCGGGTTAGCATGTCGTACTGCAGTAATGGAGGTAGGGATGTGCTCGCCTCAACGTCATTTCCTTTGCTAGCCCGAACATGTGCCAGTGCTGTGCATCATACGATGTTCTGGCCAAAAGCAGCACGACTCGCATTGTGTCTCGTTTCAACTTAGGCTAATAGCTCTGTCCCGGGAGTAGTGGCGATGGTGTGGTGCCATCATCACCAACCGCCCCCGTCTACGGCACTCGGTGCCAGGCCCAGGGTATGATGCAGGACGCGCTGTCCCATCCCAACCAACACAACTTGTCCATTCCGGTGGCCCACAGCGACGAAAAGTCGGTTTGATTGCCGGCCCAGTGCGAGAGCGATCGGATACTAGGTAGCACTAGTAGTCGCGGGTCTGGCTGGTGAGACTTCTATAGAAGCTTAGATCTGGCTGACGGCCTGCGGGTAAGATTTGAAGGCCTGGCGATTTTGCCGCACTGGCGTTGTTCGGACCCAGCTATTCGGAGTTCACACAAAGCTCGCCTGAGATTTTCATGTTATCACATGTAAATAGCTTTGTAATTGTGTATTCCTGCTTGTTCGGATCGCACGGCCTTATTCTCCGAGTTGCTACTCGGGGGAATGGGTCGCTGTCCACTGATAGTATTTGTATCCGGCAAGCTAGTATAAGGAATAACAATCCGTAGCTGGACCCGGAGCGGGGAGATGCCTGCATGCCGGATATGCATATTTATGGACCCGTGAAGCTGTAAATACTAGCCAGCGAGGCTTCTAGGATATAGCGACATTGATATCATTCTTCTCATTCCAACACCAAGAGCCTGCCCTTCCTGTCTAGCTAGGACACGAGGCCCGCGCCACGTTTGCCGTGTACGGGGTATGTACTTGCTTTCCAGTGGTGGCAGTCGCTTAGCAGAAGAATGAGACACAATGCGCACGCCACGCTGTCTCGTTCGTACACCAGTCTCCAAGACTACAGGACGTTGCGTCACATCTTGTTGAGTGTAGACCTATTATTTGCGACGTACAGAATCTCCCCTAATCATGTATATACTGTACACCAAAGCAACCCCCTCGCTTGGCTAGAGTCGGAAATGCAAAAGGGGAGCTGTTCCCGCTATTACCCTGCTGCCATATGGGGTACGGAGTACGGAGTACATTGCGTGCTATTTCCGCAAAAAAACTCTCATGTTATCGGCAATGCTACCCCAGGATGGGAAGTGAGTGTGAACAATCAGAAATTGCGTTCTTGTTCTCCGTACGGAGGATGGAGTACGAGACTCTCTGCACCAGGTCTTGCTTTGTCGGTGAGCCAAAGTACAGGCTAATGGCTCACACTCACACCCGTGCCCATATTCAGTTTAGCAGCCTGTCTCTATTCTTCTTCTTCTTCTTCCCTGCCATCGGCAAACAGGAGGTCGCGGGAACGGAAATAGAGATGAGTAAGCGATCGCACTGTGGATCTGCTGCACATGGCTCGTGGCAATGGATGCTTACAGTAGAGAGCATCAGACCTTGTCGCCCTTGAGCGTGGAAGGGTCCGCAGTTGGCCTGATTCCGCTGCTCGTTACGTATACAACTGCAGGCATCTACAGGCATCTTCTCCTCTTTCAGTCTGTCGAGGAGAGTAGAACCAGCATGCTCCTCTGATTGATACTACCCAAGTCGCAACTGGGTGTAGAGGCCAAGCCGCGGAAACGATGCCTGAGCTAGGGTATCGGTGCGTGCTGCATGATGCTGCTTTCAAGCTGCCGGGGTCCCAAATTAGCGGGCGAGCTTTGGCTAGCCGTGTGAGAGTTGACACATCAGATAGCTCGCCACCACAGTGCTAAAGACTGTCGTGTCGTGCGGGGACTGGAAGCCATACTGTCGGGCCAGCTTCCCGTTTCGACACTGGACGCTCTCTGTGATGTGCAGCAGCAGCTAGTCTATTCGCCATTCTAGAAGCGTACTGGGTTGAAAATTTAAGACATGGTGCAGCAAATGGCGCAGGCACGTATGAAAATGAACCCTTGGTACTGCAGTCTCGCCTAATCCTTCGTGGCTGTCTAGTGACGACTGCATGGCCAAAAGCGCGAAAGCCGAGCTGCTGATACCTGGTAGTCGGGATGGAGAGCACCCTATTTGCGATGTTGTGGTTGTCCACGCTGCCAGCACAGACCAGAGATAGAAATGGCCGCAGGAAGGGAATGCAATTTCCCATTTCCGCAGCTCACATGGATGTGTCTATAAAAGACCTTTTTGGGTGTATGACGATGGGCAACTTCGTATGTATGGGTTGTGAAATTCGGTGCGAAATTGTTATTCGCCAAGAGCTTCGGACAAAGCACAAATATGCATATATTGAACTAGCTTGCTCCCTGCATTATGCGAAATATTGGTTGGGTTGGCGAATGCTCGGATTTTTGAACTGGTACTCCGTCTACCGCTTGATGCTACCTTGGTGCATACTTGCTAGGTGGTATTTTGCACCACAGTAGGCAGTCTTGAAGTTTCATTCATCTGTGTGAGACGGTCGGAAATCCGATAACAAGCACCTGTTCAATGAGAATATATACAAGCCCAAATACAGAAAGAGCATTTGCTGGGATAATCAAAGTAACCGACGCGCTGCGATGACCTCAAAAAAAGCTACCGAAGTCATTAACGACCGGGTCCCAGGATCACCTCTGCCGAAGCTAGGGCCGGCATCAATGAGGAAGTGAAGGGGCCACTTGGTGAACTTAGACAGAGCCTTCTTAGAAAAATACTAGTAGTAGTTACTGCTGATACTAGCACTGCTGGTGCGGGCTGATGTTGCCGACTTGTGATAGGACGAGAATACGGTGCTAGCCCGCCAAGATGAAGTCGGGGAATTCCCTCTCCACCGCCATGTGCTGGGTCTGGGAAGCTGCTCGGATAGCTCAAACTCGTTTCATCTCTCGCGACTCCGTAGAGAGCTTCTGCAATGAATGCCTGTCTGCTGATGTAAATCCATCCCTATGCGGCAGCATAGTTCCACGTGTATGAGAAGCTAGACGAGCCTGGATCCGTCGGGAGTCTCCCCCCACCTTCCCGCGAGCTGGCCACAGCCATTCGAGTGACGCTCGGTCATGGCAGAGGGAGGATTGGCACGTCCTAGCACATGCGCCTGGCACAGACGCAGGACTTGCTGCAGCGCGCTACTGCATCATGTAGGCTCTGGCAACGGCGTGCAATCTGTTTCGCCCCAAAGCCCGACCGGCCGCTGCTGGGACCCGACGGGCTGGGTGCGGATTGACGGGAGTCAATGGCTGGTGCTCCCGCTGGCAGCTCCCGTAACACGCTTGCCGCACACCATCCTCCCAGAGAGCTGGGCCCGAAACGTTCGTCCGCCCAACCACAGCCCACGGCCCCGTGGACCATCGCGCATTGACGGCGCTGTGCTTCCTTGGCTGGTGGCAGACACTGGTGGCAGACACTGGCCAGACCCCGCGCGTGCTCCGGTGCGTTGGACAGGCCCATCGAAGCCCCATCGTCGCCCGTTGCTAATTCCTAGGGAGTGGGGGGGTTTTGGAAATAGGAGCTTCTCCCCATGAGTCGCGCGCTTGCGAGACGAGACGAGGCGAGCAGAGCAGAAAGAGACCGCTGGACACACCGATTCTGCGTCGCCCGACAGATGCAGCATCAAGCATGAAGCGCAGACTTGTTTTTGGCCTCGTGCCAATTTGGACGTGTATTCGTAGCGGCGGAGGCAGTGGCGGTAGTCTGCACTGACAGGCGGCGTGCACGCTGGTGCCACAAGAGCCGCCCTTGCTGGCCCGGGGATCCATGGGCTGGTAATTAGCTGTGATGATTTTTCCCAAGTGAAGGATGACGATTCGGGCCTCTGCCTTTTGCCCTTGCAGAATACGGAGTAACGTTGTCTGACTAACCAGGCGCTGGTAGTGCCCTGTGCCTGCCTGCCCTCCTGGCTGAGGCAGGGAGCCTGCGAAGGAGAGAACTATCCCAGGTTGCTGGTGCCGGTCCGGTGCAAGTGCGAGTAGCTCGACACTGTGCAGCCGCCCTGGCCAGGGTCTTTGCTCGGCGGCGCACCACCCATCGCCGCGGAACCCACACAGTGCCGACACTGGGCCAGCAGCCATTGCGCGCTAAGCATCGCTGAAGCTGCAGGCTGGCCGGACCTGGCCTGACCTGGCATTAGTGCTAGCCATACCTGTAATAACTAACCACCCTCTCGGTCTCGCAAGACGTTGTGCAACCTGTCGCTCTTCTCCGACTCTAATCTTCGCACACCACCGCTCCTCGCTGAGGCCCCATCGTGTCCGACTTCACGTCAATCGCAGCAACTCGCTGGATGATGCGCTGTGATTATTAGGTCGTCGCTACATTCCTAGGTCCGGACCTTGCGACGCTTGCCGATTTCAATTCCAGTCTGACCAACACTCAGTTCAGCCGCACCGACGAAAAACCAACGACCCTGAAGGATCGCCGTTTGCCGTAGTAGCCGCTACTATTACCGAAATAAAAGCAAAGAAAAAAAAAAAAAAAAAAAAAAAAAAAAAAAAAAACTACAGCCTACAGAAAAAAAGGAAAGAAATCTCCGGCAACGATTCCGATTGTTTCGACAGGTCACTTCGGATTACTTTTGTGATACTCGTTTACCAGCCTGTCGGATTCCTTACGAAGCCTTTTTTCCAAGGTGTTTGCCCACTGAGACAACCAACTGCCGTCACCGGTACTCCAACCAACAGCATCATGAGCTCCTCCGCCCAACCAGCGGGGCCTTCGCCAAAGGCCGATAAAGAGAGGAAGGGAATTGTCAAAGTGTTTGCCAAGGTGAAGGGCGTTTTGCGAAGAACCGGCACCGAGCGCCAACCGTCTACTGTCGCTGGAACGCCTGCAGGCGGTGTTGTCGCCACGACTGTCTTGGCCCCAGGGACCACGACTGAGGATGCTCCTAAGCAGTATGTGTGACGCTAAATTATTTCTGGATTTTTTTTCTCAGGCTGCCCTGTTTTGCTCACTTGCCGAGAGCGATGCGCATGAGCATCCTTCTCGCGGGGAGTTACGGGGCTCGTCTGTGGCTGCTGTCCTGTCCGACTCAGAGTATCATGCTAACAAGACCTTGATATAGTATCAGTCATGTCGACGCCAAAGCTGCCGAGGCGAGAGCTCTTTATGAGGCTATGCCCGGTGTTAGCCGGCTCTCTAAGCTGGAACTGTTTGAAGAGAGGGCAAAGAAGCTGAATGAGCGATTTGGCCTGGAGATTCATCCTATGGAATGGCAGAGCGCTATCCCTAACGATACCGTCCTTCGTATGGACAAGCCAATTCGAATGCGCATTCGACGGACCTGCCATCGCTGCAACGCTGCCTTTGGCGCCACCAAGGAATGCCCCAACTGCAACCATAGCCGTTGCACCAAATGCACGCGGCACCCACCAAAGCGCTCCGAGGCTGAGATCATCGCTAGTCGTGAAAGGAGAGCTGCCAAGATCAAGGCCAACCGCGATAACGCCCCCATACTACCCGATTACGGCCCAATAGAGAAGAATCTTGTTCTTAAGCGCCCAAGCAAGACGGGAGGCCAGGATCTTATCCATAAGAAACCCCGTCAACGTGTCCGCCGAACTTGCCACGAATGTGATACGCTCTTCACAGCCGGAAATAAGACATGCGAAAAGTGCAAGCATGTTCGTTGCACAGACTGCCCCAGAGACCCGTAAGTTGACACTATCCCCCTGAGCGGCATTGATTAGATGCTAACAATAGTACGCGATAGGCCCAAGAAAGACAAATATCCGTTCGGCTATCCTGGCGATGAATTTGGACCCAAGAGTGTACCTCATTATGAATGCTTGAATTGCAAAACTGTTTACCCCACCGGGGTCGAAGATGGGACGGAGTGCAGGAAATGCAAATTCCCAAAATCGCATGCCTCTCCCCGCGCTCTGCCTCGCAAGGTAGAACCGATACCCGACCCAGAAGTCATACGAAAGCTGCAAGCCAAACTGGACAACCTAAACCTTACATAGGGCTCACATAGGGCTGTTCATCTCAGCTCTGTCAGCACCGATAGGCCTATGCCTACATCAGTCTTTTAGCGAATTATTTTTCTCGTTATGTTTTTGCATTCACCTTAACGTCTGCTCTGGTTTTTTTTTTATAGAAACGGCTTGACGACGTCAATCGACTTTATTGGAGCGTCGATTCCGTGCTGAGGCATTCCACATTTCCTCTCCACACCCCCCTTTTTTTCCTTATTACCCTATTTCATCTGGCGACGTTTTTTTTTTCCTTTTCGTTTATTACCCCAACGTCGACCATGCGAAAATAGCAATACTCTTTTTCTTTTGTCATCAACAATAAAGTGAAAGAGGAAAAACGAAGAAGAAGCGAGCAGCGATCTGTCGATCCATCGCTCTATCTAACTGGCTAGAAGAGGCAACTACGCGGCGGATATGACAGATAGACAAGGAGGAAATTGGCTTCAGTCCGGAACGGTCAGCCCATTGATGTAAAAGAGTCGCTCTTATTTTGTTTTTATCTTGGAATCTTTTATTATTATTTGTTTTTGGTATACCTTGGTTGTTTTTTTGTGTCTTAACAAGTTTGAGCGTTACAAAAAAAAATAAGGCGAGAGAGCACGACTGGTTCCTTATTTTCTCCGTCTCTTGTCCCTTTTTATCTTGTTTATTTATCATCATCTCCTTAACTTATTCCTATCAACCTTTTGATTTTGTCATTCTCATTTCATTCTAAGCTGCGCCTAGATTAGTAATGATGTAAAGCTCCAATTTGAAACAGAATGGTAATTCTTCTTTACTGTGGTAGCTACAAGTGTATAAAATGCATTTAGTCATTTGTCTGAGCGTCATGTCATGTCTAAAGTGTGTATTCTGTGACTCTGCTGTCTAGAGGAGTAATATCTTGTGTATTATACCAATTACCACTACTGCTATTAAGTAAATCCTGCCATGTATTCCAATATTGTTTCACATAATGTATCTCTTTTCACCATCTTCCTTGTCGCTCCAAAGCTCAACAATATACAAGTTTTTATCAAAACGAACAACCAAGTGCACCTACTCTTCTATGATGTGTGGCTCAAGCACCAACCTCACTGTAGGCGGCACACACGGGCCCAATGTGTCAAGCCGGTTCGCCTTCCGCCCGATATGCCTTCCTCCAGCACCGTCCATACGGTTGTTCAAGTATATATGCTGATCTCTCAACGGCTGCTGCCCCGCCACCAGGCCCCTGAATTCGTTTGGATTGTAAATGGGCATTAGTCGATGCGTCGGGTAAAAGCGACCCCTGATAGACTGTTCCTTAAAAACCACGTTATCCTTGACGAGAACCCAGCACCACTGCCGGCTCCGCGTGACTTGGGTCCGCCACCGAATCTCGTCTTGCATAGCGAGCGGGAGCTTATCCTTCTCATCGTCAATGACGGTGCCAGCGATACCGGGTCCCTTGGCCAGCTGGTAGATTGGTCCGCGGAAGAAGATTGACCCAGGATAGTCGGCACTAGTGAAAATGTGCAGCAAACCCATCACAGTTGTCGGGCTCGAGTTGGCCTCTGCCCCTGCCATTTTCACCCGCACGGTGTCGCCGATTTCGAGACGTTCGGCACCGAAGAAGCATCCGAAATATGATACGGCCTTGCCGGTGGGATCGTCACCACGACGAGTCCAGAGGGAATGAGAGAAATCGACTTTCGACGCCGCCATTTTGGAGGCGTCTAGATTAAGAAGGTCTCGACGAACAGAATTATTCCCAGCAGATTGAAACAAATTTTCCCAAGGTATCTCATCAAATATTTTGTCTTTGAGCTCTGCAATGTCAACAGACGGGACGCTATAGCAGTAGAAAGGCCGCAAGTCGGCCTCGGCCTTTGAGATATTGGCTTGAGGCACCATGGCGTGGCCTATGGGTAGTAGATCAAACACCATCCCATTGGGGGTGGCGTTAGGGGGGGCAGAAATTATCCCAAGGCGCCAGGTATTGCCCGTCTGATACCAAACTAGCTCTCCAGCTCGGAAAAGCAATGAGCCCTTTAATGACCATTGAATAGCCTGAGGTTTTAGTGGCTGAGCTGCCTGTTGCTGAATCGTCTGCTGCTGCTGAACCATCTGCTGCTGGGCCGTCTGCTGCTGAAGCGGTGTGGGCGCTGCAGCTGCAGGAACAGGCACTGGAGCTGAAGGATTGGTGGTAGCTATGGGAGGTAGCTGGGATGGCGTCGGTTGTAAAATCTGGGTGGGTTGAGTGGGCTGTATCGGCTCACGCGGTTGGATAGGCGTGGGCAATGGTACGGGAGTCTGCTGGATGGGTTTTGGCTGTGCCGGCTGCAGAGGCTGCTGTGCTGCTTGTGGATGAGTCGTAATACTGGGCGGTCTGTAAGGTGGTTGACCGGGGATTGGGGGTAACGGAACGGGCGTCACTTTGACCGGCCTCTCAGATTTATCGGCCTTTGCGGAGGGCTGTTCGGCTGGGGCTTGAATAGGAGGTGGAATTGGAGAATGGCCCGGGACAGGGACAGAGGCTTGAGTCAAACTTTGGCTGATCGCTTGGGCCATTGGCTCTTCGGGAGCATATGAAGCCTTCGAAGGGGCGGGTATGTTACAATGAACACAGCAGCAGTCTCCATAGTCTCTGGATGCCGATAGCAGCCATATCAAATGGACGCCGAATTCTTGTGGGCTTTTGAATAGCTTTGACTTGGTAGGGTATCCAGAAACCCAAAGATGCTTGGATTTTTCGTATAACCAGTAGCCTCGTGGAAAATTCACATACCACGGGTTCCCCTCTGCATCAAAATTTCATTAGGCTGTGTTCTGGCGGCATCATCATGTTTTCTTCGTTTGGGCGAACAACTCACCGTCTGGATTGGGGGATAGCTCTTGTTTCAATAGAATACCAAGCTTTATCCGCCACTCTACGAATCTCGGGTCGTCCTCGGCCAATCTCGTCATCTGTGGCTTTGTTCGTGGAGTCCTATCTGCGACAGCTGCTTCCTTGCCTGGCTTCTTCGCAGCATTGGCGGCTGGCACTGGTGTTGTCACTGGCCAATACCCTGGCCCGGTGTCTGCTCCATCGCTTCTTGCAATGCGGACCACATCAAAATCTTTGGTGTCCATGACTTCTAAACTGTGGTACCACTCGTCTCACTCGCCCCAGACGAGCGCGGACGACGTTCTACCTCCCTCACGGCCACACACAGCCTGACCCGACACGTGGGTCACGAGACTCCTTGGTTTGAGGTAGATTTTAAAGAATTTGTATATCTCATACAAGTGGCCAGAGGAAACAGATGTAGATGGTCGTGCAATTATTGACTGAAAAGATGATTGCTGATTCGAACAGCTCAAGGGGCGCGCTGTTGGGCCGTATTCTAGAGTGAAGAAGGATACTGGAAGATACTTAAAAGAGCAGCTCTAAGAGTTTCATGAAGAGCTGTGCGTCTCAATGAGATAATCGAGGATCTTCGATTGCCGGGCGATTTTTGGACCCCGATGCCACGATGGAATTAGTAAATTGACTATTTGCTCTGTTTTGACGCAATGATGGATTGATTGCTTCTAACGACAAAGCCGACGTGTAGCGGTTGGCCAGTGAGATCTGATGAGTCATCAAGCTGTGGCGCAGTCGTCAATCTGTAAAACTACCTAGGTACTAAATTCCATATGAAGCGAGTGGAATAAGTCTCCCAATTAAATAACTTTCTTGGAAATATGAAGATCGTTGAGTAATATTGAGGAGAAATCACTATAGAATTGATAAAGAGCGGTCGACTTACGTCTACTTGGATATAGCAGATACTGTTGGAGAGCTGAGGACAGTCGAAGTGCTTCATACTTTACGTAGGCGTTGATTGAAAGTGCCCTGCGCTTACCATTTTTCTCTCTCAAAGGTCTTGTTACCTAAAGTGTACATCTGTTATCAATTAGAGAGGGCATATTAAAATTTGGATAATAAACTTGAGGTCTGGAAAATGCACTTCAGTGACAGCTGTTGTCCTCTACTAGGCAGATCAAGCCACGCACCGCCACAGCCAATTAATGAGGCACGCGTGGTTCACGCGTTTTTGCGATACTGCCCTAATGGCCGATAAGGAACTCGAAGCTCTTCCAACATCAGAACTTCTTGCTGAAGCTTATTTGATGCAATAATTCCATCTGATCAATAATTCAAGCCAGGGACTAAAAACAAATGGAACCTCCGACCAACTATGGCCACGGCAATAGGGCTTTTCTTCAGGCCCTCCTTGCCAGAGGGACATTAACATACCCAGAGGCACGGCCTATAATTGCAGCCATCATCAATGCCGATAATGCAAGGAATCCTGACAGCGAGGAATGCAGGCCTGATCAGGTCTCAGAAGAAATCTTTCTGAAGTACATCGATAAAGCTTCTAGCGCAGTATCCTTGTTTGATTATGAGATCCGGAGCACGCAGCATCAGGCGACCAAAGAGAGAATCTTTGCTCTCGTCAACACCACCTCTGACCCCCAAACTCAGCTTGCCACAATTTACAGCCCAGAAGAGTTATCATTTATCAAAAGAGTCCTCGATGCCATGTTTGAGAAATTCAATCGGCCCCGCATGGAATCCCTCTGTATTACCGAAATGCAGGCCATCAAGCTGGCGAGGCCACCCCGCAGAGAAAGCCAAGGAGGGGAAGAGACACAATCACAAGCTCCAATAGATAGAGGGCTAAAGCACAGCGAAGTGGAAAACGTTCTTGAAAGTCTGGTAGAAGGCGGCTGGTTTGAGATTAGCAGGGAAGGATTCTACTCGCTCTCACCTCGCGCACTCATGGAGCTTCGCCCATGGCTGGTCGACATGTACAATGACGCGGAAGCCGAGCCTAACGACTGGCAGCGGATCAAATTCTGCGAAGCCTGCAAAGAGATTGTGACCTGGGGGCTCAGATGCTCAGACCCCGACTGCACACTCCGACTGCACGACATCTGCCAACAAGCATTCTGGAGGTCACGACGAGGAACAGCTTGCCCCAAATGTTCACGGGAATGGACTGGAGATCATTACGTGGGGGAGAGAGCCATCACAATGACTGAAGCGTATCAGAGGGGCCGAAGACGGAGTGGTGGTCATAGAAATACGTTGGCAGATGACGTTATCCGTGAGCAAGGGGCTGAGGAAGAGAGCGAAGGCGATGAGGAAGAGTAAGAGAGAGGATTGTAGGACGGATCTTGAAGGCATTGGTGACGAGATCATTTGCGCTGCAACCTGGAATAGGTACTAGAATTGGGCATTAGGGATGGACAGGAATTATCAGCATGACTATTTACGAAGGATACCCCAGAATAAGACTACTATTTAGCCAAGAGAAGATATACAAGATTTTCTTTACAGATCGCTTTGTACAAAAGGTACCGGCTATTTAATGTCGCCTTTGGTGTGATTTACACGGGACCCATTTTTGCCATGTGCTCAGCGTGATGGGCGCCCTTGAAGCTTGAGATGCATCGCAGATTTGATTGGCTACAGCTCAAAGTGCTGCATCCAATGACATCACCCTCACGATGGTCTTGTGTCGCCATCATAGATGCATGCACGTGTCAGCCAATCTAAGACATGTTAGTATTAATTGATTCCAAAGTGACAAAGACTGCTACTCTTGCATTCTTTCCTCAAACACCTACGGCGCAGTCGTCCGCTCAACAACTTCAGCCTAATCCCTGCTATTCATCCTACTATTACGCGACCGAGTTAAACCAATATGTTGGAGTACTTTTCTTACAAAAGGTTCAAAAAGAACAAGGAAGAAAAAGACGCAAAGGAGGCTAAGAAAGACGATGGAAAGTCAGAAGCAGACGGCAGCAAGCCCGTCGCAAAGACAGAAGACGTCAAGAAGGACGAGAATCACGACTCATCTAGCTCAGAGCCCCAGGCGCAAAAGGTCGTCTTGAAGCCAGAGGACGAGCGATTCCTCGAAGAACTCCTCGCGCAGGATACCGATGGCCCTCCGCCACCACTACCCCCGCGCATCTACACTTACGATGTAGATTGGCACTCTGGCGACGAATCATCCATCGCCGAGTCAAGAAAAACTACTGACGATGAGAAAGAGGAGGCTGGGAAGACATCAGATGCCGCCAAAAAGGAAGACGAGTCTGCGAAACCCGCCGAGAAAGCAGACAAGGCAAAGGAAAAGACAGAAAAGAAACCGAACAGGCTGTCGCTCTTATTTACACGAAGCAAGAAGCCAGCAGACAACCTCAAGTCCAGCGACTCACTCAAACCAGATGTCGAAAACGTCACGACAAAAGAAGCCGAGCGCGAAACGAAGGACCTCACCCGCGTTCTTGACCGTCTCAGTCTTTCCGCCCAGAACAACAAAGTCGTCTCCGAATCCAAAGACTCCTCTGACCTCCTCCAGAGATTCACACAGGTCTTCAAAGATCTCGTCAACGGCGTACCCACCGCCTATGATGACCTTGCTAAACTGATCGAGGACCGAGACGGTTCCATCAACAAGATTTTCGACAAGCTGCCCCAGTCACTGAAGAAGCTTGTCACGCAGCTCCCCGACAAGCTGACTACTACGCTGGCCCCGGAACTGCTAGCTGCAGCAGCAGAGGCACAGGGCATCAAGGTGGTCGAAGGTGGCATGAAGGGGACGGCCAAGAGGATGCTTATGGGGCAAAACTTGGTTGATTTGGTGAAGAAGCCAGGCATGATTGTTAGTATGCTGAAGGCGATTGTAGAGGTGCTGAAGAACAGATGGCCGGCGTTTATTGGCATGAACGTCATTTGGAGTGTTGCTTTAAGCTGTAAGTCTTTTTCTTTTTCTCTCGCTTTTTGCGAAATACAAAGCTAACTATGATTGCCAAGTGCTGCTTGTTGTACTCTGGTACTGCTACAAGCGCGGCCGCGAAGAACGAATTCTCCGTGAAGAAAGCGAAGCGGGAGCCAGTGCTGAAGCTGGACCGAGTACCGGAACCGATAGTCGGCGTTTCGAGGAGCTCTCCGACGACTCTAATGGCGAAGAATCTGGACAGAAGAATACAGATGCCGCGGAGGAGGCCGAGGAGGCTGCAGAAGCCATACCAGTGATCATAACGTCGCCGGATGGGGAAGAAAGAGCATCACCAGCACCGAAAGGAGCTTCAACGCCAGAAATGCCGCGGCCAGATGCTTCAGAAGAGCCGAACCGCCCCTAAAGGGTGCACCTTACTTTTTACTTTCATGAGATAGGACGATACCCCTTTTAATGAGATGGATATGACATGACGACATTGGATTTTGGTAATAGTATTAATATTGTAGTTTTCTTCTTGCAGTGTTACGCAAATGGGTATCTTATGTTATGCTAGTTATGTACCTGTCAATGTTTAATGCATCACTCGCCTGAATCAATCATCTTGCACCAGTTCTTTGATCTCTTCCCTGCCAGGCGCCATGACCACATCCTTGCTCTTCTCGTCAACATCGGCCTGGTTTGTAGCGCCGCCGCCATCCTCCAGCCAAAAGTCCACCTCGTCAATGATATCGTAGACTACGTCCTCCGCAATCTGCTCCTGGTAGCGCTCCACAACGGCATGCAGGGAGTTCGTATTGAGCCCATCAGGCTGGATCATGTCGACTTCGCCATTGGTAGAATCATAATCCGCTGGCGGATACCAGAAATCTGGTCCAAAGTTGACTTCCACAGCGCCACCCCTAAACACGCTCACAGCGGGATAGTATCCTAGCATGCCGTCGTCGAGGCCTTCTCGGGCACCGACCTGGGGCATCGGTTTCGACGCGGGAGGGAGGAACCCTAAAAGATTCTCGAAAGGCGTCCCCATGAGCACACCGTTTTTGTAGACTCTGATGTACGAGTCGGGGAGGGTGCGTAAGGCAGGCGAAGGGTGTGTCGGGCTCGGAGCATCTGTGGAAGAGCTTGCTGATACCGCCGGCGAAGGATTCATAAGGTCTTCTAGTTCTTTGGTGGTGTGGTATTCGATCTTCTCAAAGTACGTATGCGCCTTGAATCGGATCGGCACTCGGTCGCGCACAATATTAGCAGCTTCGGCGGTAGGCGGCGGTGGTTCGTCGGCAGAATCTACAGCAGGGTTATAGTGCCCAGCCATGGTTTTCCTATGCAGGTGCTCTGAGGGCAGCTGAATTTCAAGGCCAATGACATCGCCTTCCTTTATGCCCTCGCCGGGAGGAAAGAATTCTTTCGGCCGGGACATGAAGACCTTCTCACCAGCTACATCTCTGATACCATAGCTGTAAGCATCAAAACCAACGGGGGCATCCAGCGATGCTTCTCGTCTTGCCCATCCCATGCGCACGTGTCGGCCTCCAACTGGCTTTGCCTCGCCGTCTTTTGGCTGCTGTATGCCCTGTGTAACTCTGCACTCCCAATACCACCTCCCTTCGCGGACAGCTACATTGGCCCTTGCCATTCGGAAGCCTTTATCAGTAGTCACCTGTCGGCCGGACTTGTCGAAAAAGACATGCGTAGCGGCATCCTCGAAGCTCATCCTCGGCCCGAAAGGTTCTGGTTCGGTCTGCCGATAGTATAGCGTGGAAGGAAATAGAGGGTCGGCGATACACGGGGTATAACGAAAGTTTTTCTTGTTGAAGACGCTTTTGTGTGGGAGTGATTAGTGGATTGGAGAATACATAAGCTTAGAGTAGAGCTCCTTACTGGTCAGAGGTTTCCATGAATTCAATTCCCTGTCCGTCTGGCCCATCCACCCGATGATGTAGTGTCATCACAGGCCCGCGAGGAGGGTCGAAATCCGATAACTTTGGCGGTGCTAGCTTATACCGAAGAGGTCTGTTCTCGCTCGGCTCGGGCTCGCGTCCAGCTTTAGGATCTGGAGTGGCGGGGTTGCTATCGCCGCCTTTGGCCTCACGTTTCTTGAGGGTGTCTTTCTTTGCTCTGACAGGCTTGGAACGCCCCGACTGAGACACATCGTCGCCGTGCTGGGATTCGGAAGACGGCTTGACATCTGGATTCAGCGGTGACGGCACGGCGGGACTGTGGCCTTCGTCAAAGGCGCGCTTCTGAGGGATGGACGAGAGGGACGCGGTGGGGGTTAGCTCTCGCTTAGGGCTCCCAACGTCTGAAGCCATCCTGAACGATGAGCCGTGGTGGAATGGAGAAGAGATCCAGGCCTTTATATGGAGATGAAAGTGGTGGCTGATCGACCTGTAGTAGCAATTGGCAGTTGCGTCGCGAGATATCGACGGTAATGGCGAGGTTATGCGTATCTGTTTGTCTACTTGCTGGTGTAGCTGGAGACACAACGATGCCGCGAGATCGCAGCTACCCTAGTAGACTAGCATCTTCGTATCGATTACAGCAAGTGTGGCGCACCGCGTTATCTTATCGGTCTGATCGCGTCAATGACTCAGGCCAAAAACGTTCTAGCCTTGCCGATGGCCGACGCAGTGTGGCTGCCCCTTGTTTGTATAGCTGCGGCCAATAGGACGTCGACAATTGTAAGCAGACGCATCCAGGCAACAGTATAGCGGCCGCGTCATTGGCTACTTGCTGTAGATAGTGGGCTGGCAGCGGGCTCGCGGTGGGTTGCAGTGGGTTTGGCCGCTGTTGGAGGACCCTTCGGGGCCTTTTTGCATGCTGAAGTGACGCTTCTAGGCCTCGATGCAGCGCGCCGTCACGCCAGTCCAACAGGCTGCCGGCGCTTCTTCGATGCCACCTACGACTTCTTACGTGGTGTTCAGATAATTTATTTTTGATCAAAAAGCCCGTGGGCTCGCTTGGCATCGCCGACCTCTGGACGGCCTCACCGCTGCTCGCGTATCCATTGACCTCCGAGCAGAAGCCACGAGACACAAGGCTTCAGCGTCCTCCTCCTCGTTGCTCGGCCTGGCCAGGGTCCCACCAATATTGGGTTCTGGCTGATCTGGAGAGATTCAAACAGAGATCGGGGGCCACTTTACAGAGTACATGCAGCACAAACTAGGACTCGGCATGCAGCTCAACTCTGGCCCGGAAAAGCGATCAAAAAGATAAAAGAGAGAGCAACGACGAGCCCGAGCCACTTTCCGTCGTCTCGCATCGAATCACAGCGCTTCGCATCGTCCTGCCTCATCTCGTCTCGCTTCCAGAAGCGCCCCGCCCCCCCAAAAACCATACAAGCCCTGGACGCCTGCCTGGTTGTCTGATTTTCCAGACTCCTGGAGTCATTCTATTCCGTTGTATTACCATTGCCCAGCATCTAAATCGCCGTCACAGACGCCTGCGCTGCTCTCCCGAGCACTCGGCCGAGCCTGTTGTCTCTTGATTCGTCTTTCTGGCCCCCATCGAGACCCCCCTGATACTTGATTTACTTCGCCTCTTGTCTCCTGACTCTCGGGTTCGGCACAACGTGGCTGCCGGCCCATCAGCAAGCATCAACACCATCAATCCTCTTCGGTTGCCGAATCTATCCATCGGTTTTCGGTGTTTTGCTCGTCTCTGCAGGCGTCTAAGCGCACCTCGCCGTGATATATTCGCCACCTGGAAGCCGATTATCTCCCGCTGGCAAATGTCTTACTCGGCCGCCGGTTGACGAACCCGTGCTTGCGCCACTATTATTTGTCAGCCCACGTACCACGCCCGACAATTCTCTGTCATTGAATATCATCTACTGAGACGGCTTCGATATTTCCTGGAACTTGCTTCGTTGTTGTGGACATGAGTGAAGCATCACAGCCGGGGACGCCGCCTGTCGGCGTCCAACGGGAACCTGGCTCCGCAAGAACAGCTTTACCTTCTCGGCCTATGTCGGTTAAAAATCGCGAAACTACACCGTCAGATACCATGAGTTCAGCTCGATCTTCAGTTGAAAACGATGGCTACAGATCCAAATATGCTGAGGGAAATGCCTCTTCGATTTCAAAAGATAGCCCAACCAAAGACGAAGAGATTTCGTCAAATGGTGGCAGCCCAAGAAGCACGTCAAGCGTGTCTAAAAACAAGAAACTGGTAGCATCAGGGGCAAATGTCCAAGGACAAGGCGGACAAGTCTGCAGGTTGGTCTCGTTTGCTATATATTCTGTTGTATCGTGAGTTCTTGGCTTACACTTTTTATAGTAACTGCAACACTACTCGCACTCCCCTCTGGAGGAGATCCCCGCAAGGGGCTACCATCTGTAACGCATGTGGCTTGTATTTGAAAGCTCGAAATGCTTCTAGACCAACAAGTCTGAAAAAGCCCCCGAATCTTGTATCTACTGGCGGTTCGGCTCAACCTCCTGCAAAATCAAGCCCCTTTTCCCCGCAAAAGTTGCTGCCAAATGTCGCTGGTGCAACCTATGTGGCCGCGGATGCAACTCAATCAGGCACCTGTCCAGGCGGTGGCCGCTGCAACGGCACTGGCGGCGCTGAAGGCTGTAACGGCTGTCCTGCATACAATAACCGCATGTCCAAGAGCGCTCAGCTCAACGTTGGGCAGCGGCAAGGTGGATGTCAAGGCCGGGTTGAAACCAAGAACGAACCCGTTCCAATCGACGTCAACGCCCTTCAAGCACAAGATCGAGATACGACTGTAATTATTGCCTGTCAAAATTGCGGAACGACGATAACGCCCCTTTGGAGGAGAGATGAGAGCGGGCATACTATATGCAATGCTTGTGGTGAGTTTTTCATATGATACTAATGAGCTGCATATATACAGTTCTAACGAATAAAACTAGGTCTATATTACAAGCTCCATGGTGTGCACAGACCAGTTACTATGAAAAAAGCTACTATCAAACGACGGAAGCGCGTGATACCTGCGGCTCACGATGAAGACGTGGATGAAGGCATGGATGATATTGAAACTCCGCATCAGGAGCAAACTCCAGAGAGAGGAACTATAAACGAGGATGGATCGGTAAACCTAGGTCTTCGACGCCGCCCCGGTCACCCCCTGACCATCGAACCTGAGCCGGCCATGCGATCGAGTCGAAATACTTCGCCATTACCGTCTGCATCCGCGTCCGATCTTGCAGTCTATCATCAGCATAGCACAGCTTCACGTAGTGTGCCGCCTTCTCTTAACGACGAGAATAAACTTGCGCCGCTTGCCTCAATGAACTCGACTATAGCCGACGACAGGCAATCGTCCCTGTCCCCCGCCTCATTTATTTCCTCGGCACGAAAACGATCTTTCTCCACCACGGAGGTGGACTCCGTAAACGGTACAGATAGCGGCCACGAGAGTGCCAAACGAATATCGTCTATTAAATCTATCCTTAATCCATCAACAACTGCCGAAGAGTCACCGATGGCCGGTCCCACAAGTGCGGATCGTGGAGAATACGCGCTACCACCGTTGAGATCTCCTGGGGCTAGCATATCCCCTAGACTACCAGGCGCTGGAGGATTTACGCCACTTAATGCGATGTCTAGACCTCGAGATGCTGACACGGAGAACGAACGAATACGGGCAGAGCGCAGACTGTTACTAAGACAAGAGGCTGAGAGAATGCGAGAAATGCTTGCAGCAAAAGAACGCGAACTCATGGAGCTGGGAGAATGAAGATGAAGTTGACTGTATTTTTTTCTATGTCCGTTTTGAGGGGGCCTGTTGTCGCCTTGTCAATGCCTAATGAGTTTCTGCTACGACTCTGTTTACGATTCATTATTACTTGTCTATTTTTCAAATACTCCCTGGGAGCTATTTACTATGGCGTACCGGGAAGGATATCATGTTACAGCGCCTGGGACAAATGGACGGCGTACTCGAAAAGAAGATTTAAATTTAGGCCTGCAAAGGGATTATTCACCTCGTGTGAGGTATATGCCGGTGGTATTTATGGCATCATGACTGGTCTTTGTGCCAGCTAGCTTGGCCTGCCAATGCTAGTGTATTGTGAGCTGCTGCTCCTACATGTACCACTCAGTTATTCTAAGAGATAGTTGGATAATAAGCACAGCATTATTGGTGTCAAACTAATCAAGACACAAAGTGGGTAACATCCATGGTTTCCTTCTTGTGAACATTTGAGAAGTCTAGTTTATTGGTAAGCAAGCTGTGTCTTGTTTATAGTTTCTCGCTGCCGTGAACTGATAACGCCACAAAACTGCAAGCCCAGCCAATCCCAGTTGACGAAACCCGGCCAGCCGCGTCCACGGCCGTTTCCTCCGTTGAAGATTTCGGTGCTCTGACCGGCAATTTCGCATTCAAATCTGATAAGAAAAAAAGTACGCCGAAGGGGGAATATGCCGTCCGCTAATCTCCGCGCTAATCCAACGGCCGAAAGCCGTGGCGTTTACCGCAGCGGACTATTTTTGTGCTAGACGCCCCTTGATCTTTTATGTTTCTGCGGCTTGTACTGTATGCCTGGCATCACGGATAGACGTGCCGAGTGTTTTCTTTTTCAGGGGAAGATGTTTTGTTTCAATGTGATTTGGCACAAGGCTCAACAGTGATGTTTAGTTTAGTCTCGGAGTGCTAAAAGCAACCAGAAGAGGTTGATACAGTACACCACCGCATCTCTAGATTGTAGCCCCACTATAGCAGGACTCTAGACGCGGTCTAAGCGCCCCAAAACGAACAATCGCCAGTTGAAATGTCCCACGATCTGATACAGACGAGCTAAAGCTATGCGTAAGAAAGAGGAAAGGCAGAAAGAGAAAGAGAAAGAGCTTCACTGCGCGGCATTGCCGCCCAGCCATCTTAAACGAGAAGTCGTAAAAACAAAAGGGCAAAGAAGAAGAGAAGCTAAAGCTGAAGCTGAAGCTATACGCAAGGAGGAGGAAAGGAAGAAGGCCGAATTCAAGCTATGGCAGCAGCAGAACCAAGGGTAACTTCGTCAAGAAGAGGCCAATGTTTTGGAAAAATCACAGGTGGCCATCGAGGCTGTACAGGAAGCAGAGACCAGAGAAGACGCCACAGCTAAAGAGCTTCCGGCCTGGTATCGCCGCCTGCTCGCTCTCAAAAAGACCGACAAAGAGCCAGATATCTATGACGAACCCGTAGACATCTTTGACTTTCCCGATGACTTCTTTGACCAAGACATCTCAGATCCGGAAGAAGATAAGGAAGAAGACTGTGATGAAGACGACGTGTCGGAAAAGACATGCGATGGCCCGGGCGCTAGTGATTACTACGAGCTCAAAGCCATGCGCGAAGAGCGGAAATTGGAACTGATCGATATAAAAGAAACAACAGCAGAAGCATAAGAATCGACTTCTTAATGAGGAGGACACGATGGTGAAGAAGATACAAGCGGCCATCGAAGCTGTGCAGAAAGCCGAGAGTAGAGCAGACGCCCCAGCTCCTTTCAACTCCATCGCCAACAAAACTTTCCGCCTGTATTGTGCTGATCATGTGGAATACTGCTTCTTTGAAGATTACGGCGGGAAATTTGTCGAATTTTAAAAATGTCGGCTTCAAAGCCAAGGAGCCGCCCAACAGCGACACCAAAATTTACGGTCAAATTTATGTGAATAATCACGAAAGCGTCGATTTCAAGGGATTTCCCCCCCCCCCCTAAAGAAGCAGGCCCAAGAAATACGGCATAATGGATGATGTGCGGAAATTCGAGTTCACCTTTTCAGTTCATTAGCAGCGATTGCTTGATAGCCACTGTTCCGCGAGAGTCTGTCTTCCTGAATGCGGCCGTGGACCCGCTTGCGCCAGAGACGTTCACCATGTACGGGGCGAGTAGGGATGTTGCGCGGAAATGGGATGAAGACAAACAGAGAGAGCGGAAGCGCTCAGATTCGCCTGGTGATACTATTGCCGACATGATGTTGGCTGACATGTATGACTGGTGGATGTAGAATCTGCAAATAGCTCTGGAAGCTCGATAGCAGACGGTTAAGTGCTTACAGTTGCCATAGGCAGTTATGCTACCACTAAAAATCTTCATATTTATAGAGAGAATTCGTCCACCTTACAAGAGAAAGAGAGGTTAGATATGAAGCAAGCCATTTTCTGTTACTTAGATGATATTTGGTTTCACGTCGGATCTTACTATCCACGATTCTTCCAGATAATACTTCCTCTCATAAAGCTCTCTTATGGAAGCCTGGTATTTTTGATAGATAAAAATAGCCAAAGTTGGTTCATTGCCTTATTGCTTCTCTTTGATGCCAGGTCTTGCTCTTGAGTCGGCAGAAACAGGCAGACGAGCCCATCCCATAGGTATAACAAAAATTGGCTCGTACCCATAGGAACTGCAGTGTATATCTCTCTCATGCACTTTTTGCCATCTAAGCTGTGATTTACCCACAAAGCAGTGGTGAAGCAATATTATCACAGCGTTCTTAAATACAATCTTTTGAAATTTGCCTGCTAAGAATTCAAATTCAAAAGTCTCAAAGACTGCTTCATAGCAGTGTATTTGCTGCCTCAAATATCGGCATAGTGAGTAAGATGTCTTCAAAAGTGCCATTTGATACATATTTTTAGAAAGCAAGCGTATTCAAGAGCAAATACCTTCACTTATTGAAAGGTTGTGCCTACTTAACCACTTCCTTTGCTTAAAGTAGAGACACGTCACCACAAATATCATTCTTACCTCTGAATATCCTCTTCTGGCAATCATTCAATGCAATATGACCTGATAAAGGGTTGAATTATATCTGCCCCAAGGTCCATGTAACCTAAAATCAAGCCACAATGCACATCGTTTCGTTTATTCATTCTCCTTTAGCCGAGACTTGATTCTTGTAAGTGCATATCGCGTCACTTCCAGCAGCCTTTGTCTAATGTTCCAGGCGCCCAGTTGATGCCTACTTGTTAAAAACATATCCTGATTTCCACGTGGTTCTCAAAATGCTGTAGCGAGCTGCTGCCGGTTCATTTGTCATAGAGTCATATGAGCGTGTCTGCCGCATATGAGACGCAGATGAGCGCCCTGACTGGTTAGCGGAATGAGTACAATTAGTTCCTGATTCGGAGGTTGGCAGAGCAAGCTTTTCGCTCTCCGCGGACTACCATGAGAGTCCATGAGAGTCCATTAGATCCGGCTTGGCCCCACTATCCGCGGTTAATGCAACTCGATTCGCTCGGTGTAAGTGCTGCATTAACGGTTTAGTTCACAAGTCTAGAAGCCAGTTCACACACCCTCAACTAGGCGGTGGCTTTCAAGAGATTTCTCAAGAAGTTTCTAGAGCCTTCGTTGCAATTAACCCTCAATATCGGATGTTTGCCAATTGCATTCGAAATCGGCGCGGGGCGGTGTGCTAAACTAGTTGGTCTTCGGGCTCGGGCATACGAGCAACGTTATCGGGTTGCACTGCTAGTGTAATTTCTGGCAATAAATCGACGTGGTCATAGCCTCTTGCATCCATTCTGATCGGTCCAACCTCGACGTTAGGCGAACTAGCAGGGGCTCGCTAGTAATTCGATACTCCTGTGCGTAAGATGCTACCAGCCGCCACATACCACAAGGGAGCTAGTGTTTACTAGCCGCCACATACTGTATAGGATCTAGTGTCTCCTGAGACGTTGGTAATCGAAGGCAATCGAAACAGGAAAAAGGATGGCCTATCGAATTCATTTTCTGAGAAAGGCGGGTTCGAGGACGACGGTTGTCGGGATATCGCATATAATAATCGGCAGCTTTTGTCTGAATTCTGCAATATTATTGTTGATAGTAGTAATATTAGTTGAAATAGGAATGACATGCTTCTCTCTAAAAGCACCATGATAATCATTTCCATCATGCCTGTTCTGGATGTATTACTTCCGATATATCTCTTGTATGTTTTTCGACATACGACACAATACCTTGATTGGATGGGTCACGCCCGTCACTAGCATTAAGCTGTTTAACAGTTGACGGAGTTAATAAGATATAGTAGTAGTAGAATGAGTAGTGCTCGGTAGTGTAGGATTGCCGTTATGCCGAGCCAAAATATAACAAGGACCAATTCCGTTTCGCGGAGAAATCTCAAAGTCTCGATTGTTATGCTGCCAGAGATCAATGATATCTGCGTAGCACTCCGCACTCGGCATAATGCAGCAACATCGTATTTATTCACACCACATGCCTCCAAGAATTTAAGCTTGCCATCTCTGCGGTAGGGATGAGTCCCAGTAAGGCCGCGATCGGGCTATATGAAATGTATGGGCGTGGGGAAAGATTAGCGCCTCGACAGTCCGGGTACTGTGCACGAAGCATAAACAAAAAAAGACGTCTTTCATCGTGCTGGTGCTCATTCAGCGGCAACAGCAAGAGCAGGCTGCTGCTTAAGGGTGGTCCCCACACAGTACCCCAGCACACGGCTGGATGGGGGTTGCCCGTCTGTCAAGCGAAGGGCGCAAAATTGACAAGTTCATGTCGACAGCCTGCTTGCGCTATGCCGCCAATCCTTGCCTGTGCTTGCCCCGGCTCCGGCTGAGGCTTGCTCCACCGGCTCAGACTCATGACTCTGTTCTCACTGGCTCCAGCGCCATGCCGCACCGCTTATGGGAGCCACAAAGGCCGTGGAGATGGGGCTCTTTCGTTCTGTACGGAGGGCCCTTGCTGGGGATCGCGTGGATAGGCAGAACCGCCTTAGGATGGGCTCGGTAGGCCACCGATGAACAAAACTGGCAACGGATCCGCCTTGTTTCGAGCCATAGTATACTCTTCTTATTATTGCAAACTCGAGAGCGCATCTTCTTGGAAACTTCAACACCAAGAATTCAATTGAATCATTGTTTTTCCCTTTGCAAGATAAACTTGGCTTTGATCGTTAGTGTCAACACGCATTTTTAGCTGAGAATTGGAGCAAAAGGTGGGACGGTCATCCGGGGCATCTTTTTTGTCCCGTCGATTCGTCTTGACCAAGACCCTGCGCGCCCTTTGGAAGTCATTCTGTGGCCTCTGGTTGGATGTAAGCCGCACGCCTTTCTTCTTGCTTGGGAGTAAGACAGCGCGCCCTTTCACATAAACTACCAACATGACCTCCATTGACGAGCTTGACGAGTATGTCAACTGGGACAACGCTGGGGCAGCTACCTATCCCCCTGTGCCTAACATGTCGTCCACCGGGAACCCTGCCGACGATGACATTGGTCTCGTCCTTGAAAACGTCAATGAGGATGACTTCAGTTTCTGCGCTCTACAGCACTTTGAACACAACAATTTTTCACAGGTGCCAGGAGTTACCGAGTCTAACCCCTTGGACTTAACAGAAGCCTTGCTTTGGGAGACACCAGAGAACCCTTGTGCCCACTGCGTTTTGGGCGGATACGCGTGCAAAAAAATTCGAGAGGGTATTCACAAGGGTTACTGCACCAGTTGCGTCGCTCTTGGGCTCGAATGCAGCTTTGGGGGCGTCATCCCTGATAATCTGAACCCAGAGTCCACCAGGCTTTCCTGGTCTTCCACCGAGATGCCCAGCAACGCCATCTCTCAGGAAGACCTGATCAACATCCAGCCAGTGAGACCGCTTGGCACTCCTTCTTTCCTGGACTTGATGAATCTGCAGACAACAGGTCCGATGGAAGATGGCATTGCTAGTGCGAAGGCGGGAACCCCGCCCAAGATTGGAGCAAGATTCTCACGAGAATCAGTCCGGATTCTCAAAAACTGGTTGTCTACCCATAACAGACATCCCTATCCTAGTGATGAGGAAAAAGAAATGCTTCAACGCCAGACCGGCCTTAACAAAACCCAAATCACCAATTGGTTAGCAAATGCGCGGCGACGAGGCAAGGCCCAACCCCCTCGGTCTACCTCTCCCCACGTTGGTAATCTGTCTGCTTCAATCGATATCCCGCGGAGACGAGGAACGCCAGCTCTCGAGTCCATGAATCCCCTTCAACGTTGGGAGCACTCTCCACCTGAACATGAACCGGCTTCCGTAACAGCCATTGCCAGGGCTGTGACAGCGTCGTCGTCGTCCGGAATATCCTCTGGGCTCAACAGTCCTTATAGTTTCAATTACACAGATGACGGCTCCAACAGGTCACTCTGTAATCAGTCATCTGCTAGCAGTGTGGGAACATCTCACTCAAGTGGTGGCTCCCTTCATTCTGCCTTCTCTCATGGCTCCCGTAACTCGTGGGGCTCGTTCGGCTCTGCGCCTTTCGCTAGCAAAGCAAGACGGCGAAGGAGGCGAAGGGCAGCGCCCGGCAACGAAGGAGGTTCAACCAGCCTTTCCGTCCCCCTAAAAACTTTCCAGTGTACATTTTGTACAGAAACTTTTAGAACCAAGCATGACTGGCAGCGCCACGAGAAATCGCTTCACTTGTCACTGGAGAGATGGGTGTGTGCACCAGACGGTCCTCGTACCATCAACCCGGAAAATGGGTTGCTGTGCTGCGTGTTTTGTGGCGAAGTAAACCCAGACGATGCCCATGTAGAAACTCATAACCACTCTGCCTGTCAAGAGAGATCTCTGGAAGAGAGAACTTTTTATCGAAAGGACCACTTGAACCAGCATCTTCGTCTGGTCCACAATGTCAAGTTCATGGAATGGGCAATGAAGCCTTGGAGAGTGGCAACTCCCGAGATTCGGTCGAGGTGTGGTTTCTGCGGCATTGTGATGGATACTTGGACAATTCGAGTTGACCATCTTGCGGAGCATTTCAAGACTGGTTATTCCATGGCGGACTGGAAGGGTGACTGGGGTTTTGAAGTACCTGTGCTAGACATGGTCGAGAACTCGATCCCTCCTTGTATGAGACCATTACAGTATCCCATAGATCAGCTCAAGGCGTCTAACTTTTGAAATATAGATTTGATTCATCATGAACGAAAGTCCCCCCTGCCGTATCATGCCAGCTCATCGCCACCGGAATCGCCTCGGAATGCCTACGAGTTGATTAAGCTGGAGCTGGCCTACTTTGGCAGCAACTTTTGGGATACGCACGGCCGGGCACCGACCGAAGACGACCTGACGCTCGAGGGATGTCGTATCATTTTCGCCTCCGAGTTGCTGTCTCTACAAGGCATTGCGACACAAGCCTCGTGGCTTCGTGATATCGTCATGAGCCAGGAAGCAATTGTTAAACAGGCTAGGTTTGGTCCACTTCGTGGTGCAGCAGAAAACAGGCTTCAAACCCTGAAAATTAACGGCAAGGATAACTTGTTCGAGGAATGCCCCATGGAGAGGCAGCTTCACGAATATGTCAAGGCCAAACAACTACTGGGAATTACGGCCATGGATGACGAGCTTCAAGAAGAAGCACGTAAGATTGTGGGAAGAGTCGAAGAAGTGTGCACTCATCCTTCTGAAGCAGTTGCCAACTGGCTTTTGCGCCTGATTACAGCATCGACAAAATGGCTTGAGGGATTCCGTCGGCGAGCGCATCTGCCTCGAAGCGAAGACGTCCGGCACAAGTCGATCCGGTCAACCGATCCGAATTCGATCGACTCCACAATTCACAACTATTCAAGGGTAGAATCAGAATTGGCTGCATTCCTAAGAGAGGAACGTGCCATGGGTCGAGAGCCCACAGATCATGAGTTGCAGCGACAGGCTCGTATCATTGTGTATGAATTCGATGATGGATGGAACCAAACTGTGGCAGATAACCATGAGTGGCTGGCATCTTTCAAAGCACGAAACCACCCTGATAAGACTTCCAGTTCAGGCTCACCAGGTTCATCAAAGAACTCCCAAGTGACACCCAACAAGCCAGCCAGGAAAGCCCAAATCTCTCTTTCTACTTCTCCTCCAAACCCCTTCTCTGAGTTCCAGATTGACGAGAATGGCAACCACTGCAGGTCATTCCCGTATTTCCTCAACGATGCCAACTGCTACCGAAGGCTGGAGAAGGAGCTCAGGAGGTGGGTCGTATCTACCATGTCGCCAAATAATCCGAACCGGCACGTTCCCACGGATGAAGAGTTGCAATACCAAGCTCGGTGGATCTTATATGATGAGTAAGTTGCTGTGGATATTCTTTTGGATGAGTTAAAATTAACGAGTGTATGCAGTGATGATCCATGGAACTATACCGCAGCCGACAATGCCGAATGGCTTCATCGGTTTAAAAGAGACACTGGCATAATCAACGATTCTGGTCCCGGCCTACCTCCAGGCTACGCATGGGCGCTAGAGCAAGGTGGAACAGGCTTTGCACCGCCATATGCCTTCCTTGGGGATCACGACCCGGTTAATAACGACCTCGAGGTAGCGATGCGGGACGGAGCCAAGGCCATCACGGCGGGACACTCAGCCGTCAACAGCTACCTGGAAGAGTTGACATCATCTCCGAGTCGTAAACCAGCTGTTATTTTCTGTTCTCGTGAACTGGAGTGGGGTTTGCAGCAATATTCCAAAGCATACTTCATCGATACAGGTCTTTTGCCTTCGGATACGGCGCTAAGAGCCAAGGCACGAGAGATTCTCAAGACTGATGCAACCGCTGCTGACGACCATGTCCTTTTGGATAAATTCAAGGCGTGGTTAATCACTAAGCTGCCACAACTGGCATCCGGAGAGCCCATCCAGCAGGAGTCCAATGCCATGGACAGTTTCCCCCCTGCTGTGCCCACCAATATGGACATCAATATCTCTGATGCTGAGATTGGTGATATACTCAAAGACATGGATTTCGACTTTGGGTTGGGAACCATGGAAGGAATCGAGCATGATGGAGGTGTGAGTTTGAAGGCGACATTTCCAGAAGAATCGGAGCCTTCAGTGCATGAGATTGCATAAATGACGATAAATCATGATGGATGAAGAATGGCGTTGATATACATTCCCCCCTCTTTTCCTTGGTCTTTCTGTTTTCCATATACCACCATTGCAGCATTGCATAAAAATGTATAAACAAAAGATGAGCATTTATAGTCGCATTTTCGGACAACGTATGAGGTCTTTGGATTTTTCTGGCGCACAACGTTTGAAGTTTGATGAAGATGGCATGAGCAGCAAAAAGGGATACATACACGCATTAGCAAATTGACACTTGAATGAAGCTGAGCAGCCTTGACAAGGTGATGATAAAACATGAAGATGAAAAATTTGGGATTCTGGGATGATGTGAGGATGTTTAACGCGCAAACTGTTTGTTAAGCGACCTGGCATTAGGGCAGGTGCGATCAGAGTAGGTGCACGTATATCCAGAATTTGGTAGTACTAGTAGTATTTGTCATGCGCCCAGATGTAGACAACAGATATCAGCCGGACTACTTGCTGGAAACAGTTTATCTTATGTTTTACGCCCTACCCAGCTGTCAGCTGTAAGCACTCCAAGGCTCTCTTATTCCTCATCCAAGATATCATGAAAGAGAAACATGTGCATTAAACCTGTGGGTTTAATGAGAAGGTTGCCCCAAACAAATTCGTATTTTGCCGTTAAGATGAGTGTTATATGTCCATAGCTCATGGTTCGCAATCAGCCGACTCAAGTACCTAATAGTAGTCTAGGTGCATCACATCACCACTGTAATCAGCCCACGCACTGATATCTGGCAGCTGTGGAATTACAAGTCAGGCCACCCAGTCTCTATCTACGTAGCACTACTCCATAGTACCGTGGAATTAAGCTGCGCAGCTATCAGGCGAATAAGTGGGAACGCAACAAAGGTAAGAATCCATAAACTGGGGCATGGGGCGTGGAGCGTATTTGACAGCGGCATCTGTGCCTCATTCTCCGCAAACTCTAACAGTTTACGCCTTGATACGCCTGCCAAGAAACATGGAAGATGGGAAGCACCCTTCTCATGACGAAGCATGGAAAAGAGAGCTGGCAATCGGTCGATGCAGTGAAACATGCATGCAAAGCACTTGGTGAAGAACTGGGCTAATAATAACCCAGCCTGGAACCCTCTTAGGCGCTCGTAGCCGCTGTGAGCTCAGCGCAAGGGCTGGATCTTCGGGCGCTAGCCCGGTGTCTAAGACATCAACTGGCACATGCAGCAGATTGTAGGGATGCAGTAACCGTTAGCACTGACAAATATAGCAGGCCGATCCAACGGATGCCGCGCGTTAGTGGCAGCTTGCACAGCTCTGCCAACAACATCTCGAGAGAAGAGCTGCATGGCTGGCTCAATCTCCCTTTGCCGTGCCTTTGACCTCAGAATCATTGGCTGACATGGTGAAACCGGCCTCTAATCGCCATATTTCTGCCTCGGCCTCCGTGCTAATACGCCCTGTTCCACCAACTCGCCTAGGAGGCCATTTGTACCTGTAAACACGTGCCACAAGCCCAGCCCGAGCTTTGGGTGTGCCGCTCCTGTAGCTTTTGTAGCCTTATTTCTTGCTCCAGCCAGAACTTCTTGCGAGGCCTCACCCTCCTCGTCCCTTAAGCCGGGCCTTTTGCTCATAAGAGGAGAGGAAAGAATCGCCGCGAGCTGCCAGATTTACAGTAGGGGGAAAAGGTAGAGAGAGAGCTCGAGAGGAAAGAGATCATCGTCTCACCTCCGTGTTGGCCACTTATCCCGGAGGCATGCATTGTCCTACATACCTTGTACTTCAACCAATGCGCTTCGGATATTTAATACTGTGATGATCCTCAGCATTTGACAACTTTTTTCTCTCTCTTCTCACGGAACCAATAGGCGAGGCATCTTCCGCCATCATGCCAACCTACCTATGTCACGGGTTTCGGTGGACACGCAGGCTGATTCGCATCTTCGTCATCCTTGAAGATCTGGAGGACGCCGCGCCAGATTGGATAGTCGGTCGCGACAGCTCTGCAGTCATCCTTGAACGCATCAACACCAAATTTAATTATTTGCCTCAACGTCTTCCGCACCAGCCATGTGAGGAGCAATCTAAACAGCACTCCGAGCATCTTGAGGAGCAACCACCGCCAGAGCAAGCAGATAAAAGGATTTTGCACCAGGATGATGACTTGACTGTGCCACCATCTCGTGTCCCCGACTGCGAAGATAGCGTCTTGGTCAACGAGACATCTGCGGTGAAGCTGTTGGAGGAGCACGACCCAGAGGAAGCCTACATGTCAGCGCGACCATTTGCCTATGTCGCAGATCATGTTATCCGCATAGATCTGAGCGCCAACGTCATGGAGGAAATGGCCAAATATGACGTTCTGGTCAAAGAAAGGAACGAAGGCAATTGGTTCGAAAGGCTCCGCGACGAGCTGCAAAATGACGCCTCCATTGGGTGGTACGTGGTCGTCAATGGAGATGAGGAGCGTCTTGTACCTGAATACGACGACGAAGATGATATTGAGAGTGAGATGACGGAGCAGGGGAAAGGAGGCGTCGAAAGGGACGGCGAATCACAGCCTGAGCGACAAACAGCTAGCTCTTCTCAACAGAGAAACAAGGACCGAACACAAGCACCAAATAGAGCGACTGACCAGCCGCACTCTCTGCGGCATAAGATATCTCGGGCAGGCTTACGGCGTCTCTTTAGCAAAAAGGAAGCCTCCGAGTGACGGATGAGCTGTGTCTTCCTGCATTTGTTGGACGGCTTAGATGGATGGGCGGCGATGGGAGGTATTTTGGGCCCGCTTGGGAGAATGACCGCTTTAGCGTTTTTGATGGGCATTGTGGATTTTATGTAACTATGGATATTTGTTAAACGACGTGATAATGAGTGCAGAGAGATGAATTTTAATACATCTTGGCCGTGACTAAGAGTCACTACTTGGTTGTGAAAGCTGTGGAACGTAGGATGCATTAGTTAGTAAATGTTGCGACGTATCTCAACGTAGCCTGACTGGCACGCAAAATAAAGCCAATACAGCAGGTAAAAGCATCATGTAAGAAAAGCAGCAGTATAACGGCGTATAAATGTGCAAAAACATATCGCATCCATTGAAACCGTGTAAGTGACTCGGGCGGTTCAGTATAAGCGGATGACGTCGTCCATACACTGTCACGTGTAAAAGATAGGAGCTGGCAGCTACCTATCGCGAAATTATGGCAGGGGGGCATTTTTATACCAGGAGCCGCATCTTCTCCCTCAAACACTTTCGGGATCGCCAATTCATTCCCGAATTGGGATCGAATACGGAGTTACTGAGAGGGGGACAAAAAGGAAGAGAAAAAGGGAGAAGGGGGCAAAAAAAGAAAAGAAGCATCTTCTTATAGAGTCTGTGCTTCGCTGGATACCGGTATTTACTATCGCATGGCGACCGCCCTCGACAGCCAACCACGCCCTTGCGCATATCGTATAAGCCGCCTCCTTTTATAACGATTTCGTGCCAATGGCCTACCACGCACACCGCGATGAATCCCCGTTCTTTGCCCAGACGGGGCAGGAGCTCAACCTCGACGACAGCGATATATACGATGAAGAAGACGAAGATGAGGATCTGCGGTCCCAGGTCGGTGGCAGTTCGGAGACGTTCGAGATGGTCAGCACGGGCAAAAGACGAGAGGACCGGTATGCTATAGGAGGGGGCCACAGCAGCGAGCGACTTGTGGAAGGCGACTATGTCGATGCCGGGCCGTCAACCTCGGCGGCGGCTGGGAGAAGCAGCCGTCTTAGCGCCAGCTCCGTGGAGAGCTTCCAGCTGTACACGCCGGACGAAGAAATGACTGTGAGGCGCAAGTTTGACCGCAAGCTGGTGCTCTTCGTAGCGCTGCTCTACATGTTGAGCTTCCTCGATCGATCCAGTACGTCAAGCTGCATTTCTACGAATCCACATCATACAATATCCCGCCATGTGTAGTTGGAAGACTAACAAAACCTCAGATATCGGCAACGCGCGCATCGCCGGCATGGATGAAGACCTGCAGTCCGATCCTCCTCGCGACAACTGGTACCCGTGGGCTCTCACGTCCTTTTATATTTCGTATATCGCTTTCGAGTGGATGTCGCTCTTGTGGAAACTCATCCCTGCGCACATCTACGTCTCTGTGCTGGTCATGACGTGGGGAATAACGGCTTCGCTGCAAGCCATTACCGTCTCGTATCCGATGCTCATTACACTGCGTGTCCTGCTAGGCATAGGAGAGGCTGGATTTACAGGCGTTCCGTTTTACCTGAGCTTCTTTTATAAGAGACAGGAATTAGCCTTCCGCACAGCCATCTTCATCTCCGGTATGTTTCTTCCCCTCTCTTCTCTCTATATACCTACATTGTTCTAACATGATGTCTGCAGCCGCACCCCTCGCCACAAGCTTCGCATCGACGCTGGCATGGGTCATTGTCAAGGTCGGCCAGCTCAGCCCTATCGCCCCCTGGCGTCTCCTCTTTCTCATTGAAGGCTTCCCTTCGGTGATTGTTTCTGTCATCGCCTGGAGTGTTATTCCAGACTCTCCTCAAACGGCCCATTACCTCACCAGGCGGGAGAAGAAGGTTGCTCGGCTTCGCCTCCGCCATGAAATCCCCTCTGCTTCTTCGTCAAAAGTAAACAAAAAATCAGCTGGCCTCAAGGCCAAGGAGATCCTATCCGTACTCCGGGACCCCATCGCCTGGATCACGCCGGCCATGTTCTTCCTCACCAACATGGCCTACTCCTCCCTCCCCGTCTTCCTCCCCAAAATTCTCACCGAGATGGGCCACGACAACCTTACCGCTCAAGCTCTCAGCGCGCCTCCTTACCTCCTCGCCTTCCTCATCGTCCTCTTTACCGCCCACATGTCCGATCGACTCGCCACACGAACCACCCCCATCGTCTTCCACGCCCTCTCCTCCTCCCTAGGCTATACAATTCTTGCCTTGTCTGATGTCCTCCACATCCCCCCTTTCGTCCGCTACCTCGCAGTCTACCCCGCCGCCATCGGCTTCTTCAATGTTGTTACCCTCGTCATCGCCTGGAACATCAACAACCAGGCCAGCCAGAGCCGTCAGGGCGGCGGCTTCGCCCTCATGCAAGTTATCGGCCAGTGTGGACCCCTCATCGGCACGCGTCTCTACCCCGACCGCGATGCGCCGTATTATACTAGCGGTATGCGAACGTGTGCAGTAGCTATGCTCAGTGTAGCCGTGTTGGCCGTGCTACTTCGCTTCTATCTAAAGCGCCAGAATCGCAAAATGGACGCTGCTGAAAAGGAGAGGCAGGCGGACGGCTCTACTGTCGAAGAAGAGGGCTTGGTTGTGCCTGGTAAGAAGCGGAGACATGCAGATAAATTTCGATACATGCTGTAAAGATGGCAGAGTAATTATTGGTTAAGCGTATAGCCTATGATGTTGGTCACTAGAGCTTGGAGTTGGTGGAATTTTGATTAATTGTTCTCTTGGATATTACGAGCGTTATGTATACAGATAGCCGCTACACTCATAGAATGAGCATAATACCTGTTTTCTCTACACTTTGAACTCCTTCTTCTTATATGCCTATCCTGTTGATAACATTCCACCGCGCTTCTATGAGCGTCGACTGCGTCATCCGTGAGAATGAGGAGCACCGCCCCTGAAATTCATCCATTTGGGTGCCTCATATCGGCTTACACCATCCTTCCACCAATCCTCGTTTGAACACACCTTTCGCTCTGTCGAAAACGCTCCATAGTCCTGTTTGGGCTCCTCTTGGCCAGGGGACATATTCCGAGCCACTCTACGATGACGAGCTTTCCATGCTTCAAAGACGCCTCGGTCATGTCGAGGCTGACATCTCCACTTCAGTCGGGCCATGTTAAGTCTCTGGCTTCCCTCGCGGTATACGGTGCTAGCCCATTTCCGTAAACCAAATCTCGAGCGCTTAGAAAGGGAACTTGTCAGGCTGTGGAGAGAAAATACGGATGCTTTGCGCTTGGACTGCCTATGAGGATGCCTATGATTCGTAGGTGCGTCTGGTGATCTGGTGGCAGGATCAGGGCTCTTAAACCGATGAACAACTTCGTGGGTGCCGTCAAGCTGGCCTTTCAGGTGTTCAACACTTCCCCAAGTCAACCCTCCCTTGCTTTTCGCCGAAGCCGGAGTAGAAGGCAGGAAGTGTACTCCAGCAGGGCTCTGTTGCTGCGAGGCAGAGTCACTAGGGAGGATTTCGACGCTCTCTGACAGCTGGTACTTGTTGTATGATGCAACTCTTGGCCGAAGCTGGCCTTGCCATTGTGCAATGGCCGTGATTGCTTCTTCCATAGCTTCAGGAGGGGCCGTACTCATGGTCTTATCGTAGCCTCCGTCTGATGACAGAGTAGAACGAAGATTCGACAAGCGATCATTGGCCTTGCCGAAGCGAGACAAATCCGTAAAGCTCAGCTTATTCGGACGGAGCATTGACTCTGGAGACTGAACTCGAGTAGATACATGGCCTTGGGAGGGATATGAAGAAGACGTTTTACGAAGGTAACGGTTGATATTCTTGATATCATCCGCCATGGATGGAGAGGGATCTGAGGTATCAAGCCTGAGCTCATCAATCATTTTGAGAAAGTGGTCATTAGTTTGTGATATAATTCGAGGCGATGAGATTTCAGGGCTACTGAGAAAAGAATCATCGTGGCTGTTACCATCTCTTTCTTCACTGTTGCGGGGGTCCGGGAGCGATTTAATGTCTTTCCACTATCGAGTATGAAGACCGCCTTTCCCCAACCCCGGGAGCATGGCAGATTGGTGCCAGTATGGAGGAGAACTGACGCCCCAAATGTCAGAATCTGCAGGATCAAATTCGAGAGCATCTTCCTCCTCTGTATCTACGGGTGTCGGTTTTGGTTTGGATCCCTTGCAACGCCCTGCATCATCGTCATCATGTTCCAGCTCCGGTTCGGCTGGTTTTGTTGCTTCAGGGGAGCATGATCGTGGCTGCGATGGGATACCGGAAGAGTTGAAACCGAACGGGCTTGAATGTTTGTATCTGAAGCTCTGGCTGCCAGGAAAGGCGGCTCCCGGAGGAAGAGGATTGCGACGTGAAGGAAGAGTTGAGTAGTGAAGCATAGTGATGATGCTGAGCGAAGATGTTAATGGTCGAGTAAACAAGAATAATTGTGCTATGAGCTCATAATTTTATTAAAAACAAAGGGAAGACTGTCTAGTATCCGGCATACTCTGGACACGCATCTGTATTTTAGTAGATGCGCGTTAAATTCTAGGCAAGAGCTTCCTTTTTCTGTTTAATACAGGTTAACATCGTTCGTGAAGGACCAATCCAGAGAGCCAATCCGGTGTTGCAGCTTTCATTAGGCTATTCCCTATATAAGGTAGATTAACGACCCCGCTTTGCAACCAACGATGGGTTCAAGTCTACAACTGGCTTCATGGTCTAGTGGTATGATTCCTGCTTCGGGAAAATAAACCTGAAGTCCCCGATTCTTCAGAATCGCCTTTGCAGGAGGCCCCGGGTTCGAATCCCGGTGAAGCCCCATCTTTTTTTGTCTTTTTTCCATATCTTGTTGGCATAATTCAAGATGACTTTTTGTTACCTGACGACTGCGCAGATTCTTGGCTTGTCCCTTATTGACTGGAATGGTATGTGCCTGGCTGGCGACCCTGTTACAGATTGATAAGCATTGTTCATCGGCGCCTACCGTTTTCCAGGAACTTTTTCCTCCTTGGCGTGCGGGCGACAGAACAGCGCCAAGACAGCGCCAGCTCTTCCGATGCGAGGGGACTTCTGCACCACCGCCACTGCCACTGCCACTGCCACACTGCTGGACCCCGCTGTAAAAGCCCGCTGCAGACCGACGACGCAATGCGCTGACAAACGCTGAAACAAGCACGTTGCAGGCGACATACGTACCTGTACCGACGCTGCGTTATAGGCGCTGCAGGTTCCCTAGCGGCGGATGCGGCTCAACGCACAGCGCTGCCTCTCGTCACAAGGTACCTTGCTTGATCAAGGGCCCCTCCCTCCTCGGCCCTTTGGCTCGTCTTTTCCCCCAAACCATCCATCCCATCGCCCGTTATCCATCCGCCTCGAGGCCCAGCCAAAGCAACCACCGACCGCAGGCCCATTTTGCTTGCCTCGCCCTTCGTTCCCGCCTGCACGGCCGACCGACTCGCCTGGCCGATCCCTGCCGAAAAGGACGCCGCTTCTAGAACTCCGTGCACTGTCCACTTCTTCGCTGCTTGTGTTGTGTGCGTGTGCGTGTGCGTGTGTGTTTCCCGATCTACCTCCCACCTAAATAGCCTACCGATCTACCTACCTACGTATTGTGTGTTACCTTGTCTTTTTTCTTCTGGTCCCGCCCCTCACTCCCCTTGTGGCCTCCAACTGTCGGTATAGTCCGAGACTGCCCTGTTGCTCGAGGCACTTGTTTGTTGTCTTTGGTCCAAAGAACTTGTACTCATGCGTGGCTGCAGCCTCCGGATCTTGATATCACTGCGACGACAGACGTTCCGAAACGAGGGGCAACGACCGATCCCACGAGCATAAGCACGAGATCCGGGCGCAAACGCCTCAGACGCCAAGACTGCGAGGACACATACGACTCACCGGCCGATTGCGCAATATTCTACCTAGGCTTTCGGATCTGATAGCCTCACCGCGGCGCCTCTCCTCCCACCTTTTGGTTCCAGAATTGCTTTCTTCTAGCGAGTTAGCGCCGTCTCCTTTTTCGATTTCTTCAGTACCTGTTCGTTCGCTTTAAACGAATCATGGGTAAATCGTGAGTGACACTGCGCGAACCCCTTCTTTACCGTCTTTTGTTCGCACACTACAAAGGGAATGGGACATGAGTGTTCAAGAAGAAAAAAAGGATAAGAGTGGGAAGGGAGAAACACAGGCTATATGAATCTCTGCAATTACGCTGCTCTTTGTCGGAACTGACTGGTGTATACACATCATCATGATCACCATAACCATCAGGATCCGTTTCGTGGTCAAGGCTGACATGGATTACTTTCTTTCTCTCTTTAGACAGTCAAAACTCTCGCAGGAGCAGCTCGCCGAGCTCCAAAAGTCAACTCACTTTGATAAGAAGGAGCTTCAGCAATGGTACAAGGGTGAGCGTCATCGGCATACAGAGATGGAGAAGACTCAAAGTCCCTCTGTCCCTTAATTGCTTCGACGAGTATATGATTCTGACTTTATGATCTCTCGGATATAGGTTTCCTGAAGGACTGCCCGTCGGGTATGCTCTCCAAAGAGGAGTTTCAAAAGATCTACCGACAGTTCTTTCCGTTCGGGGACCCGAGTTCGTTTGCAGATTACGTATTCAATGTATTCGATAGCGACAAGTCTGGTAGTATTGACTTTAAGGAATTCATCTGCGCCCTGAGTGTTACCAGCAGGGGTAAGATGGAGGACAAACTGGACTGGGCGTTTCAGCTATACGACATCGACGGCGACGGCAAAATAAGTTATGACGAGATGCTTCAGATTGTGGAGGCAATTTACAAAATGGTAATAGCGATTCCTGGCTTTCTTTTTCTTTTCGAAGCCCTGTGTCATTAACACAAAGTGAACTCTAGGTTGGCTCCATGGTCAAACTCCCCGAAGACGAAGATACTCCCGAGAAGCGAGTACGGAAAATCTTCCGCATGATGGACAAGGATGAGAACGGCAGCCTGGATATGGAAGAGTTCAAGGAAGGAAGCAAACGAGATGAGACGATTGTTTCAGCGCTGTCTTTATACGACGGGCTTGTGTAAATTGTTCAATGTTGCTCTATTTCTTTTTTTTGACTGGTTTTATTTTTTATGCTGTTATTTTTGGTATTCCGGGCGACTGGTATTCTATGAAGGAAGCTCTGCCGTTTGTATGTTTTGCCAAGCTTCTGATCTTTCCTCCCTTCTTACATAGTTTCCCCCATTGTTTGGGCCCCTACGCTTCTCTCAGGATTGACATCTGGAGTGGTGGACAGGATAGGGTGTATTGGGCTCTGTTGTGAGCTAGAGAGGGAACGTTAAGGCGAAAATATGGCTGCCGGGTGTGATTGTGTTTTGGGTGTTTTTTGATTATATCCGTATCTTTGTCCTTGTTTATTAGTCGATTTCTGCTTGACTGGTTTACATCGCCTCGTGAAGCTGCGTGTCCAGAACCAAGAGTAAATCCAGCCGTTTTGTTTGAGCGCCCTGATGCCGCCATCGTGAGTTGATGTACGTACCAATACTACCTATACCTACGAGGAGATCTCAATTCACCCGATAGATGCGCGTTAGACAAGCTTTTAGTGCACATCAAGGATTGATAAAGATCTGACTGCAGCGCAACTGTCGACTTATACTCTTTTGTTACTCGTATTCAGTACTAGCAATGCGATTTGTGAGCACATGTACAAAGTGGGGCGCGGCGCTATCCCGAATGACACTGGCGATTGTGCTGGCGCTTCCCTTTTTTTTTTCTTATGCGAGGTATATTAATCACGAGGATGTACTTCTTCTTTTCTTCTTTCTAGATGGTACTCAGCATGGCATGTTTCTGAGATTTTAACAAGGCGTGGGCGATAATTTGTGTTTGTTTAAGAGCCTGGAGTTTTTTCTTTCCTTCTTTTTTATTCTCTCGATTATTGTGATATAGTAAACTCGGACAACTCAGTCCTAATGGCTGACCCTCTCTTGGAACTCATCTCTCATCTTTACGATGAAATCCAGGATCCGGATGAAGGTACAACAGCCCTTAGCCATTTCATATAATCACATGTGATATTCGCACTTTTGTTTTCTCTATTCTAACAATTCCATCTCCCATATTTAGAGACATTCATCATCTATTCCAACGACATCCCGTCTCAAGGTCTCGGCTTCATCGACTCTCACGCCTCAGTCCTCGACCTCGAACTCAACGGAAGAGACATCACCATTCATCAGTCTCCAGGTGCATTGACGTCGTCTCGCAAAGGTGGCACAACAGGATCAGGTCAGTTTCGGTTTCAGTTCTCAAAACCATCACTGTAATATACTTACATGACAACAATTTTTCCATGTGCAACAAACTCATGTTGTGACACTAACAAACAAACAAAACCAACAGTCCTATGGATGATCACCCCCATCTTCGCAGAATGGCTCGCCTCTCCTGAAAACATTCTATTTAACACAGTCCTCACGCCCTCATGCTCCATCATCGAACTCGGCTGCGGAATCTCTCCTCTCAACGCCCTCAGCCTCTCCTCCAAGGTCTCACGCTATATCCTCACCGACCAGCCTTACGTCCAGAAACTCGTCTTGCAGAATCTCGCAGAGAACAAACCTTCACCTCACACGACAAAAGGTGGCGGGAAATCTAAAAAGGCCGGCAGCTCTCATAAATCTCCCAGTCCTTCTTCCCACACAGCGGCGGATATTCACTTTGAAGTCCTCGACTGGGAAACTTCACAAGTTTCATCTTCACTCACAAACTCGCCCTCGGTATCCTCCTTCGACGCCCTCATTGCTTGCGACTGTGTCTTCAATTATGCCCTCATACAGCCCTTTGTGCAAACCTGCGCTGATATCTGCAAACTCCGCCAGTCGGACAATCTCTCGAAGAGTGGTAAACTCACGCCGAGTCTGTGCATTGTGGCACAACAGCTACGGAACGACGATGTCTTCAATAGCTGGTTGTTTGCCTTCAAAGAGCATTTTCGGGTATGGCGGATGCCAAGCGACATGATGCCAGATGAGCTCCGTCCAGAGATGGGATTTGTGGTTCACGTTGGGATTCTCAAAGATTCATTTTAAGCACCGGCCATATCATTTTCATTCACAAGTACAGGAGAAATAAGAAGACTACTTTTGAAAATCGAAATGGATCGTGTTTCCAAGCGACTAAGCAAAAACTAAGTAAAGTTCCCTGTCTCATATACCTATGTGCGCACATAACAAAACAACGCAATTCCTTTTTGATGCATGGCCCCTCGGCCGATATGGCTCCCTAAATAGGAGGCCCATATTCACTAACCCTTCCTTTTGTCATATCAACCCGCACTGGGCTTTTTAATGATAGACTCGACGTAATTATTCGTCTTTTTAAGATATCATAAAACGAAAAAAAGAGAAGCCAAAAGAGAAATTAAAAAGAGATTTTAGCAAAGGGTAAACAAGAGGAAAGAGGAAGAAAACAAGAGACACCCCAAATTACCACTCCAGAGGCTCCTTCTTCTCTTCTCCACGATTTGTCTTTGGCACGGGCACCGCCTTGGCAGCCAGTCGGCCATCCTTGCCTCTCTTCAGGTAAGCGGTGCCATCCAGCCAAGGGGTGTGGATTGTTCGCCTCTTCTCGAAATCGACAATCTTGTCATTGAGCTGCATTGTCAGGCCAATGTCGTCAAAGCCATTGACCAGGCAGTACTTTCGGAACTCCTCAACGTCGAAAGCGCAGATGGTTTCGCCGGCTGCGTTCTTGATGAGCTGGTTGGGCAGGTCAATTTCCACTTCTCTTCCGGCACGAGCCTCAGCGGCGATGGCGTCGATGTCGGCCTTGTTGGAGATTTGGATGGGCAACATGCCGTTCTTGAACATGTTGTTGTTGAAGATGTCAGCAAATGACGGCGCAATGACGGCCTTGATGCCAAAGTCGAGCAGGGCCCAAGGGGCGTGTTCTCGAGATGATCCACAGCCAAAGTTGGGACCTGTGCAGACCAAGATCTTGGCGCCCCTGTATGGCTCCTGATTCAGGACGAAGCTGGGGTTCTCGGCACCGTCAGGGAGGTAGCGCATGGCGTGGAAGAGAGCTGAGCCCAGGCCGGTGCGCTTAATCGTCTTTAGGAACTGCTTAGGAATGATGGCATCAGTGTCGATGTTGGCCAGATCCATAGGAGCTGTAATTCCCTTGAGAGTGAGGAATTTAGGCATGCCAGCAGAGCCGGTCTTGGGCACCAGGGTGTTGGTGTGTGGCTCGAGATCCTGGGGCTGGTCTCCGATGACCTCTCGCTCATCAGAATCCTCGACACGCTCATCGATGTGAGGGGCCTCAACAGCGTTGGGAGAGACACGAGCCTGAACATGAGGGCTGGCAGTGTATTCAGTCAGCTTGCGAATATCAGTCAGCCTGCCCGTAATGGCAGCAGCAGCAGCCATGACAGGAGACATGAGATGAGTTCGACCACCAGCTCCCTGACGGCCCTCGAAGTTTCGGTTCGAGGTACTCGCGCAGCGTTCCTTGGGCGACAAGATGTCAGGGTTCATGCCAAGGCACATGCTGCAGCCAGCCTCTCTCCACTCGAAACCGGCGTCAACAAAGACCTGGTCGATGCCCTCAGCCTCAGCCTGCGTCTTGACGAGACCAGAGCCGGGGACCACCATGGCTCGCTTGATGTTGGCGGCAATCTTCTTGCCCTTGACAACGTGAGCTGCAGCGCGCATATCTTCGATTCTCGAGTTGGTGCAGGAACCGATAAAGACCTTGTCAACGACAATCTCCTCCATGGGAGTTCCGGCAGTCAGTCCCATGTACTCCAGCATTCTGCGACCAGCGGCCTTCTTGGTCTCGGTGGCGAAAGTCTCTGGGTCAGGGACCTTGCCGGTGATTGGGACAACATCCTCAGGGCTGGTACCCCAAGTGACGGTTGGGATGATGTCCTTGCCATCGATGAAAACATCGATATCGTACTTGGCGTCCTCGTCGGAAGCCAGAGACTTCCAGTAGGCAATAGCCCTGTCCCACTCATCGGAACCATACTTGGGAGCCAATGGACGGCCCTTGAGGTACTCAAAGGTATGCTCGTCAGGAGCTACCATACCGGCACGGGCACCACCTTCGATGGACATGTTGCAGATGGACATACGGGCCTCCATGCTGAGGCCTCGGATAACGGAGCCACAGAATTCAATGACAGCGCCGGTACCGCCAGCAGTGCCAATCTTACCAATGACGTGCAGGACAATGTCCTTGGAGCTGACACCAGGGGCGAGCTCTCCGTCAACCTGAACGCGCATGTTCTTGCTGCGCTTGGTGATTAAGCATTGGGTAGCCAGAACGTGCTCAACCTCGCTGGTACCGATGCCAAAAGCCAGGGAGCCAAAGGCGCCGTGTGTGGAGGTATGGCTGTCACCGCAGACGACAGTGGTGCCGGGGAGGGTGAAGCCCTGCTCGGGTCCAATGACATGGACAATTCCCTGGCGCTTATCGCCCAGGCCGAAATATGTCAGACCAAACTCCTTGACGTTCTCCTCGAGAGTAACGCATTGTGTGCGGGAATCGTCTTCCTTGATGAAGGACGCGATGTCCTTGATGCCTTTTCGGGATGTGGTGGGGACATTCTAGAAAAGCACAGACGGCACAGTTAGCAACTATAATCGCATCTCCACGATGGATGGCTTGGCAGTTGAGACGTACGTGATCGGTAGTGGCCAGGGTGCAGTCCGTTCTGCGGACTTGGCGGCCGGCAGTTTTGAGGCCCTCAAATGCTTGCTGAAGCCAATATGTTAGCACGGCGCAATCCTGAATTGAATAGATTGATGCAGGGCTTGGACATACCGGTGATGTCACTTCATGAACCAAGTGTCTGTCTAATTATCCCCAACTCCCATTAGTTCAAAGCCACTCAAAAAAAGCAACTGCAGCGCGGCGCAACACACCGATGTAGAGGAGGATTGTGCCGTCGAGCTTCTCGTCGACAATGTGGCTCGAGAGCACCTTATCATAAAGGGTCTGCGGCGTTCCTACTGATACAGGCATTGTGGCGCGGTGTAGAAAGAAGAATAGAGAAGGGGAAGATCAAGGATGATGGAGAGAAAGAAGAGCGGCCGAAAGACGCTGCAAGTGACGTTTTTTCCTGCACCAAAAGGAGGGGCACGGAAGCTCTGGAAGCTGGAGTGAAGTTGATAAGCAGTGATGGAGCTTAAAATCGAAGCTGGAATTTTAGGCCCTTGCTTCGCCAGTGAATCAATCAACACGGCCCAATTGTGTGTTTTTCTCTTAGCAAAGAGGAAGAAGGGATAAGCAGTCTGGAGAATGAAGAAAGAGCGGGGAGAAGAACAACTGCAAATCTCGTTGCTTTATCTCGTTCGATGAGGCCTCGAGAACAGCTCCCAAGTCCGATGTTGACCGGTGGCACGACTCCGATCATCGGAGAGCGCGCCGCATCGCCCCCCCAAAGGTGCCTCTTTACCATGGCAAGCCGATATGGAGCCTGAAAAAATGCCCAGATGGAGCAGGCGATTGCTAAATGGCCACCGCTGGTTGGCTGCAGCGAGGCTTACAGGGACTTTCTCCAGAGAGGGGCGCGACTCGACCAGCTGCTGATGCAAGGATGCCACGATTTGGGGGCAAAAGCCGATCGAAGCGAGACATTCCGTCAAAGAATTGGTGCTTCGTCATGGCGATTCGCAGCATTCTGATGCTAGCAGCCCATTAGCAGCCCATTAGCAGCCCAAACAAGTTAGCGATTACTTGTGATGGAGGGCAAGTAGATACGTGTTAGCTGTTGGAAGGCCCAAGTGTGATTTGGATGGCGATGTTCACATGTACTGTACTTTGCACTATACTTGCACGCAATTAAACAGCCTGCGTCAAGTGGGGAGCAAAAAAAAAATGAGAATGCGCACATGAATAGAGTAAGCATGCGAGAATTGCAAAAGAACCGTGTTACGTAATGTGCATACAGCAGAAGTAGTGGAAAAGTAGAAAATGTACAAGTAATAGATGTGGTAGAAGACCAAGAGAAATGGCATCTACCCTATGCACGTGTTCAATCCTATCGCGAATATCTACAATCTCGCCTCACTTGCCCAGCACCTCCAGCACCTCCAGCACCTCCAGCTGAGTCACCAAGACTGTGTGTATAAATTCATCCGGCTGGCCATTCTGCGCAATCCGAATCATTCTCGGATATAGGTATGTAGTCTCCACGCTCTAGATTCGGTCTAAAGACGGCCGAGCTATGTAATCTTGCATAATCAGTCTCGATACGCGGCCGTTGCCGTCGGGAAGGGGTGGATATGGAGGAGATATGCTTCAAGTTTCTCTCAACGGCAACATCTTCTCTTCATTGGACAAATCGGTTCAAACAAGCCGACCCCTCGATATGGCAAGGGAAGATGCGAAGAGGATTGCTTTTCACCTGAACTGGCGTCGGTCGATAGTCCCCAAGAGTGGCCTTTTCTCCCCAGCCGGACTTGTAGGTTAGCTCGGAGTCAGTTCCCTCGACAATTACGGTGATGGAGATCAAAATTGGCCTTCGGAGAGCCCAGCAGCCATGCTCCGATTTCGCAAGACAGCTGCTGCAATCCAGTGAGAGGCGACAAGGTGGCTGCGCAGCTCTGCCACTTGGCTCGCATCGGCGTGGGAGCGAGGCCATGATTCACTGCTGTCTTTATGAGTATCGTTTCTGCTTGTATTTGTTTATGTGATTGAGCATCTCCGGTTGCGATGAGAAAGGCTGGGTAGCGCCATAGACGGGCAAGCGGGGGCATAACGATAAGAACATGACTCTATTATTGCACACACGATTATTATATTATAATCAGTAGCTTTATAATTTAATAATTCTCTATGACTGTCACTTCTGCTACTTTCGCTAATTCTCTTACAAAAATTGAGTTCAATGCCAGTATGGAATACGAGTTTCTTGGGCGAACAAGTTCTCTTAATCTATTATTGCTATGACTTAAACAAAAACGTTTGTCTGCACTCCAATTTGTCAACGAGTACCTCGATCTTACACAGATGACGCGCATAATAATATGCATAGAGTTGTTCTAATAAAAGCGATGGGTTTGTGATATCTCAAAAGACATTCATTGTTGACCTACCAATGAAAGAATGAGATGTGAAGTTGAAATATAACCAGAGAAAAATAAGAAAAAAAGACATAAAAGTATTCTCTGGAGAAGAAAAGGACAGCTATATAATACTCGAGGAAGGGGGGATTAGCTGTGCGCAACTTGCAACATCTTGGCCCTTCTAGTCCTGGGAAGTATTTCTGGCCTCAGACCTGTGTTCAGGCACTTCATCATTGGCACCAGTAGTTACGACTTTTATTCTAAACCTCGAAAAGGAGGAATATCTATTATCACCAAGGAGAGCAAGCTCACTGAGCCATTGCCATCCATTGGCGATAGGGGCCCAAAAAAAAAAAAAAAAAAAAAAAAAAAAAAAACCCCTCTGCCTCAGACCTGTGTTCAGGTACTTCATCATTGGCACAAATTGTTACGACTATTTGTTTCAAGCCTCTATGAGGTGAAATACTTATCATTTCCGGGGAGAGAAAGCATATTATGCCGTTGCCGTTGGCTATAGGGGGAAAAAAATGGTAAAAAAAACCCCCTCTGCCTCAGGCCTATTCAGGTACATCATTGGCAGCAGGACAATCCAATCTCTGTGGTGAAGACCCGGGTGGTGACGGGTACTGCCCAGTTACGACTTTCTGAGCGTCGGTAAATGATGAACAAGTTTTTTTTTTATGTGAGGGAGGACATGACCTATTATATACCGTACTTGCTTATAGTGGATATATCGTATTGAGCCTTTGTGGGATTTCCATGAGGCTCTTCTTTGTGAAAACTCTATTGCCTAGATACCTAGAATTGGTGAGTGGATTTTGCAAAAATAGCTCGCTATAGATACGTTTACTAAGTGTACAACATTTGACTGTACAGATTCGGGGCTGTAAAAGACTGGGTGCCTACTAAGGTAAGGTACCCAACTTTTACGCAACTTCATGAAAGACACTATGATTTGGACCTACTCATCTCTCTTGCTCTGGCGAGAGTCAAACGAAGGAGATTTGGAAGTTCTCGGGGGGCGTCACCGGGCCAACTCAATGGGTTAGATGATGTCGATATAAGGTAGTAATTGACTACATGTATGTATTCATCTTTCTTCTATCATCAGTCCCCTCCACTGATGCTGATCAGTCGGGCCCCTTCCAGTCCTCGGAGATGTTCCCAGTCTCAGACCTGTTCAGGTGTCTTCATCATTGACAAGGGCTTGTGTGTACAAAGAAATGGCCATGCCTCAGACCTTTTCAGGTGTTTCCATCATTGACAGGGACAATCCAATTCAAGGTGAGGACCCCTAGAGATGACGCATTTACGACTATCCGAGCTTCGGCAATGAGGACGTATTTTTATCTGAAGGGAGATTTAGCCCACTCAGCCTTTGGCTGACCCCT
>ANCB02000212.1:0-120196 GCA_000331835.2 Trichoderma hamatum GD12
CCCCCCCCTAGGCAAAACGCCCGACCCAGGTCCTATCAACCTCTCAGCTCCTCTGTCGGCCAGGCACAGCAGCAGCACAAATGGCGTGTTTTCCAGCAGCTGGCTGGTTGATTCGTCATGCAGGGGGGCAGCCATTCCATAGCGCTGTATACGAAGCAGATACCTCATATCTGCAGAGACGATGTGCTAGCCATTGCAAGCTGTTAGGGACGGGTAAAAGGGACTAGCATGCCGCAACAAGGGGGACTTTTGCCCCAGCGCTCTCCGCTAAAAACCCATGCCCGGGCGATCACCTACCGAGCTATTGGGAGGAAATCAAGTGGTCACAGAGAAGGGGGCCCTGACCATGGAGCCCTGAGGTCGGACCCGAATGGACAGGGACACGCGTTCTTCCAGGACAAGGCCACTATTAGACCCGCCGTCAAGGTGGGAGAGACACAGCCCTAGCTTATGTTCTCCATGATCATCATGACCCCTCCCCCCCTTGCTCTCTATACGCCCCTTGCCCGTCTGTGCTTGCTTTCTTCAGAGCGTGTGTATATACATACTGTACACCCTCACCCTAACCTGTTCGGTTTTCACGGCCTGTCAAGCTGTGGATAGCATTTCGTCAATGGGTTGCAAGGAAAACTCCGCTCAAAATTATGGGACTGCGCCTAGTCCTTGAAGGAGATCACGGCTGCCAAGTTGCTTTCATAATACGTAGTCATACGTTCGACTAATAATGATTTACGGCCAGACCGAGACAATCAGATGCCGCCCTCAATTGCCGACATGATTGTTTTCGTAGGATTGAAAAAAAGAAAAGAAAGATAATAATCTCTGCCAACAGGCGAATATGCACTGGCCGCTCCAGAGCGCCTTCTACATATACCTACGAAGTAGCACTACGATTATGGTACTACCTATAAAACCATCAGCACAACTCCGCTCGGCAGGTCTCGTGGGCAGGGGGTCTTCGCTGAAAGTTTGGCCTAGCTCTCTGCTGAACAGAAAGTAAACTCAGTTGCTATTGGCATTTGCGTGCCTTGACAGATCTAGCTAGCTGAGACGAGTCTAAGGAAGCATCCGTCTGCTGCTAAGTGGGGAGGATATGGATCACTTACAAGGCATTGTACGTCGCCCAGGGCTGTAGAAAACGGTCGGTAAAGGCTGCCTAAAAGGGTATAAAACTTGCTTTATGCTCACGAACGGACAGCCCAAAAAGGCGGGCTGACTTTTCAAAAGGGGAGCTTCCACGAACTTTGACACTAGGGATATTGATTGACATTTAACCTCCTGCTCTATATAGGTATATATGTGTGCTGACTCATGAGACTATCATACAAGATACTCAAAAGCTTATAGTATGCTCCATATCTCACTCGTACTTCGTATATGCCGTGAACTTGTTCAATGCCGCTCGATATGTCCACTAGTAGTGCTAGCAGTTACGACACGCATATGCCACATCCATGTCAAGGTCCATGACTCAGGCTCGGGGAACCCAGCATGCACAAGAATGGACCGATCTTGAGCTGAGGCGCGGACATCGCTGAGTTGCGGTGAATACAATACTATGCAGTGCAAACTAGTATACCGCCAACTCAAACTCATAAGGGAGGGTGATGGGAAGGAGGGGTTGGAATCCTTTGCAGCCCAAGACGATGAGATCGTGTGTGTGTGTGAGGATATTCCCCGATACCACTCTACAATTAATAATTAGCAGTTTAATACCCTTTTTCCCTTTTAATAGTGCGCGTAAAGGCAGGGAGCACGGACTTATGGGCAGGCAGGGCATTTTTTTTGTATGGCACCATCACATGAAGCTCTGCGGCTAGATACCCGCCATGTGACGATGAAACCCTGAAGACAGAGCGACGCTTAAGATGAGGGCATGACTCCCTTTGCATGTCTTGGCGGCCGAGTATCCGACGGGGGGCCTGGGCCTGTATCTTTTCCACTGCCAGCCGCAGCTATAGCAGAGAGAATCATTTACGCAGCCTAACGAGCTTTAGCCTCTCAGCTGCGCGTATTCATTTAGGATTGTCCAAAGATATGATTCGTGTGAAGCCGCAACCACCAAAGTAGCATTCCGTCACAACCCTGCACCGGCGTTTTCAACTTGAAGGCGGTAGCACTCGGTACTTGTCCGCTAGAATCATGCGGGTGGCATGCTATTGGCGAGAAACGTTTCGGGCTTATGGGTGTATTGGACGACCACTCGGCCGACATGTGCGTGCTGCGGCTGCTTTTGCTGCAATCCGATCCTCCTGCACTATGCCACTTACAAGCCTTGTTCCCCGGCGCGAGGGTTTGAAAGTGAAAGGGTGCCCCAGTGATATCTGATATCCGCGCGTGCCTCATCTCCCAATATTGCAAAAAGGGTGTTGAGATGCCAGGAAACCCTGCCTGCGGGATCCACTGCCCTTATTTGAATAGTACTGCTAGATGATCACAACCGCGACCTAAGATTGGAGCTTATTTTTCTTATCCAAAGGTATACTATCTCACGCATATTCTTGCCACTACTATAAGCGTGCGTTAAAGGCAAAAAGGCTGCCGATCCCTGCCGTCAGATCGGAGCCAAGATAGGATGTAGAGCTGCTGCAGCATGGCGGGATTAGTGACATGCGAACAGAAACAGTGCTGTTACATGGCCTGGCCAATACAATGCTTTGGATAGTGAACGTGTCAATCCCAGGGTGATGGTGCTCGTCATATGTGATAGGGAGATTTATGGTGCATGTACTGGGTATGCGTCTGCGGTTGACTACTCATATCTGGCAATAACCACGCCATATTATATATCAAATAATACATCTACAATACAATGTTGCAGCATCTAAGAATATGTCTTCTATACAGTAACTGACACAAAACTTGTCAATCATGCAGCTGCTCCTTCAATCTCGGAAGCAGATCGCCGCTCCTTCTTGCGGAAATAGACTCTCTTCATCCATTTCCAGGCTTCAGCCCCAACTACAAACACGGCCACGGCAACAAACACCACTCCCCACTCCCAGTCAATCCCAGCATGCATGAATACCACTGTATTGAGCCGGGGGATATACAGCGTCGGGAACACCGCGAAGAAGACAATCGTAATGGCAAAGAATAGAAACTTGTTCCCCCATAGATGTGTCGCCCATGCCTTGACTCCCCTGTGCATGTCGAAAAAGGAGCGGCGGAAGTCGATCAGCTCCCAGGAGAAGAACAGAAAGATCCACGTATTGGCCGTGTAAGCTGTGGCTCGAGCGCGGAAGACGTCATGACAGGCAGGTGAATAGGCGTTGTTGCAGTTGCTGCCCAGGTTTCCATCGCCAAAGCCGAAGATGACGGTTGTAAAGGAGCCGAGGACGCAGCCGGCCATGAGGATGCCGTAGACAACCATGTCAAGCATAAACTCGGGAGTAAAGATGCCGTAACGAAGCTGTGAGAATGTTTCAGATACAGTACCACTATTGAGCCTATATGAGAGTGAAACTTACATCTTGAGGAGGGCGGTTAAGGATATCCGGAACAGCAGTCTCGAAACCGAGTCCTGTTTCGCTGAAAGCACCTGTGCCTAGAAGCATCCATATGATTTCAACAGGAGTTAACAAAAATACCGAGACATTTGCGTTGTCTTTGAATGCTAAACCAGTAAGAAGAGATATGACGAAGCCGATGTTGGCGGCTAGCACGTGGAGGGTGAATTTTTGGATATTGTCGAATATCCGACGGCCCTCTTCGATGGCGTTTAAGATTGAAGTAAAGTTGTCATCTGTTAGAATAATGTCGGAGGATTCCTTGGCAACATCTGATCCTGATCCCATGGCGATGCCAATATCTGCACGCTTGAGACTGGGACTGTCGTTGACGCCATCGCCAGTCATGGCAACGTAGCGATTACGCCTGTGAAGCGCCTCAATCATGCGAACTTTGGTACTAGGAGCACATCTGGCTACCACTAGAGGGAGTTGAGCAAGATTGTCAATCTGGCTATCACTCAGAGCATCAAATTCCTGAGCAGTCATCATCATGGTACGAGCAACATCAGCGGGGAGCATGCGTAGCGTGTCTGGCGAAGGCAGGATACAGACATCGGTAGCAATGGCACGAGCCGTTTGCGGATGATCTCCTGTAAGCATGTGGACGGCGATACCTGCGCCTTGACACATGAGGACGCTGTCTTTGGATTCAGGACGAGGAGGATCGTAGATTCCAATGAGGCCGTGGAAGACTAGATCACGCTCGAAGCGTTCACGGTTAGGGGCAATTCCATCTGTAAAGTCCAATGCAGAGACAGATCGGTGGCTAATCTTATGTGCAAGTGCAAGAACACGAAGACCTTGGCTTGCCAGAGCTTCCATGTTGTTCAAGATGTTAGTTTTCATGGCATCGTCTAAAGGGTAGGTTTCATTTGCTGAAGCAAAGCGATCACATATCTCCATCACTCGCTCTACTGCGCCCTGTTATGAAGATGTCAGCTATTAAAGATATATAACTCTTTGATGCTAGAGGTTTACCTTTGTAAAGATATGTGTTTGTAGCGTAGCTGTGTCCATGTAAAGACACGACATTTTCTTCACATCAGAGTCAAAGGGAAACTCTCCAATATGAGTCCATTTGGCTCCCTGTCCCTGTGATAGCTTAATCCGGTTCCAGCCAAACCGAGATGCAAATACTTCAATAGCAATCTCTGTCGGAGCACCATGGGCAGTCCACTGGTCATGTTGCGCCGAATCACATTTCTCCAGTTCGACAGTCACCAAGTTGGCTAGAGAGGCAATATTCAAGTAATTCTGCAAAAACGGCTGCCTAGTAACTTCATCATGAGGAGAAATATGCTCGTCTGATGACGACTTCTCCGTTATATTCATGTCTTTGGGCTGGATGTGGCTGAATGATACCTGACCAACTGTTGGATTGTAAACTTCATTCGTCGTTTCGACCGTGTAGGTGCCATGGTCAGGAAGCCATGCTTTGCGGGCAATCATTCGACCTTGAGTTATTGTCCCAGTCTTATCAGAGCAAATGTCTACCTGACAGTTAGTTTAATCATGATATAGGGTAATAGAAGGAGATTGAACAGATATTCAAGTAAAAGAGAAGTAAGTCTGCTTACTTGTTACTCCGCCCAGGGCTTCTAAGCTAGACAGATTACGAACAATCACATGTCTTTCCAGCATCTTTTTCGTTCCAGCAGCCATAGTGACTGTCAGGACTAGAAGCAGAGAAACTGGTATTGTGCCGACAGCAGTTGTGACAGCATATAAAATGACATCCTCGTGTGTATCAAACTTGTTAGCAGCCAAAACGATGACTGCACACACCACTGCAAAGGCAAGAAGCCACAAGAATAACTGCGCAAGCTTCTTCTGCAGTGGGGTGCCAACCGTGAGGCCAAGAAATCTTCCTACCCAACTTGCGGCGGCCTTTGACCACATCGCGGTCACAGAAACGTGCTGAGGAGTCTGAGGCTCCCATTCAAGGCCGCCCTTGCCCGATATATCTCCTCCTTGCAAAGCGCTAGCAATGAGACCGATTTCTGTGTTCATGCCAGTAGCAAAAGCTACGCCACGGCCGCGGCCCTTGGTAATCGTTGTAGAACTGTAAACAACGTTGAGACGATCGCCTGGGCCAGTGTCATCATCAAATGTAGCTCTTGCGTTCTTCAGAACTGGTACAGATTCGCCTGTCAGAAGCGCCTCATCTGCTTCCAAATTCACAGCTTGAATAAGCCTGATATCCGCAGGCACTGAGATACCAGTTGTCAAGTCAATCATATCCCCAGGGACCACGTCAGACGTCTGTATATTTATTGTTTTGCCGTCTCGAAACACATTGCAGGCTGGTGATCCTAGATTGCGGAGAGAGTCGATTGTCCTCTCTGCTTGAAGAGTCTGAAAGAAGCCAATGACGATGTTTAACATGATGATGCCTCCGAGGATGCCGCCTTCGATCCAGGCATGAATGCCAAAACTCGCACCCAATGCCATTAGCAAAACCTATACAAACTCCCGGGTCAGGTTACAATGACGTTGACAGAGCACAGAGATATCAGCAAAAGTAGATGTGTCTTACAAGAGTCATTGCATTAAAAATCTGTTCTAGCAGTATCCTTAGTGGCTTAACGCCTTTCTGCCTCTCCAACTCATTGGGCCCGAGCTCTTTGAGTCGCTTAGCAGCTTCATCTGCACTGAGACCATTCGTTGAATCGGCTTGCAGCTCTTTCAAGACTTGTTCAGCGCTCAAACTGTGTGCTGGCTGAGACATGGGGCTGTTAGATTGCCCAGAGACATGGCGTTCCGCGGGGACGCTGGAAGGAGATTTTCTCATGATAAATAGATAGGGTGTAATACTAGAAGAGAACAGTGCATTTAGAGGCCTTTAGAGGCAACTGAGAATAGATGGAGCTTGGAAGAAAGACGAGGCATGGCGTGTCTTATTTATGGTCGTTTTCAGTCGCGCTCAATCGCACTTGGGTGTCTACGCTGCTGCTGTGAGCTTCCGAAAAAATGTCTTGAATCTTTGAAGTTTACAATGGGATCAGTCACGGGTTACGCTATATAGACTCTTGAATCTTGGATATGATTGGGCTTTTATTGAGGCTGCCTATGCTTTCATTGTTGGCTATAGAATGGCCGTCATGAGTGTTAAAGTGGTAACTGCTTGGCACTCCACATTGCAACTCAAGACTCCCGAGATTAAGTCGTGACGCTAAAACGGAAGAGGTAGCCAAGCTACACATCCTGCGAACGGCAAGCGGAATATTCGACTATTGAAATGGTGGCTAAACCTAAGACAACGAGCCGGATCAGCAAAGACAATCTCTCGGGAGTGGCGAAACTATGTAAGGTACGCCCTAAGGATCTACATTGTAGCTCCCGCCTTGCCGAGATGCAGGGTGCTAGATGATCATATAAACATGGAAATATGTAGTGCTAAATCAAGGCCATTTCCTACGAGTATCTCTTTCACAAGATACATGTATCTGACTTTAATATTAATTCACAACTTGAAAGATTGATACGTTGGCAGCAACTTTATCACAATCATCCCAGATAGTTTACATAATTCTAAGCTTCATTACATCTAAACCACAGCAGCAATCCAGTCGTTATGGTCGATTGGTATTAACGTTGTACTCCATTCATCAACATGGTGAGCTTTGCTGGGGAGTGGCCGCTACTGGAGATTAAGAAGCGCGAGATGGTTGATATAGTAAGCACGTAGTACATGGCAGCGGGGGGAAGATTGGGGAGGAAATTTTTTAAAGCTGTATTGAGCAACGCAAATCGACTTTGAAGTATTCTACTCTTACAAGTTTAATTTGCTCTCGCCGCTGATCTTTCAGGACACCCTGTTACAATGACTGAGAAATGTAAAGAATAAGCGATAGTAGCAGTGATACAGTTACTTGATTGTGATTGACAACAGCGCCAAAAGTGAGGTGGCCTTAGTTGATCCGAAAGTTTTTTTTTTTTCTCTTCAAGAGTAACTCTTAATCACTAGCGAGTCACAGGGACTTCTAATTATAAGATATCCCATTCTGCCAGTTAGACATTTTTATCGATGTTAACAGGACATATCAGCACTTTATAATGATTCCTTCTTCTACAGCTGCCGATCTTCATAGATGTGCAAAATAATGGCATCTTTACATTTAAGAGACTGGCTGCTTTGATACCAGCTGCGGCTTATCCAAACAGCATTCGCAAGACGGCTCCTCCTATCATCAATATCGACTACAGATGCGTTTTAACTACACATTATAATTGGATGGCGCTCATACGCTGTCGGAAAGGCCTCAAACCTTTCACTTATATTCCTCCTATCCCTCCGCACCATAAGTACTTACAGTCAATGAAGCAATTGATGCAAACAGCGCAGACATTCGCTGTTGGAAAGGCTAAAAATGCGTACCTCTACCGAACCGGCCGTGTTATTGCACCATGATAAAATAGAGTCACAGCTGTGTCTGCTTTCAACGCCTTTACTACATGACGGACTTCTCATTTTTGCTTGAGAAATTGCAAAAAGAGACAAAAAAAATTCCTCAAACGCTCAGTTTTATTATCAGGGATCTCTGTAATCGGCAATAACAAACTCTAACCCATCATCACTCATATTTCGATGTAGTAAGAACACGACGCAGCTCTTTTATGAGGACGATCTTGCTACAAGAAGCCTTACCGAGATCAAACGGAGAATACAAGGCCCTGGATGCTTTTCTGTCCATCATCTTCTGGTAGCTTCTACTGAATTAAATCAGTGACCTTATAGACAAGCGAACAAGAAGGACAAAGACGGGCTCTTATTGCGGTTCTTTGACGCCAAGTCGTCGTACAATTTTATTAATCGTGTGTACACAACTCTCATTACCGAAGCCGCAGGCGCTCTGTTACCTGTATCGCCCTTATAGCTAGAATCCTCTGACGACTGATCTTTCACTGCTGGCACCCCGGCAGACAACGACAATACAACCATGAGGTGCCCTTATTTCGCAACGCAATGCCAGCCTTTCTTTCTTTCTTTCTTTTGAGCATTCTACAAACAACATCAACTTACTGTCTTTCTACTAAACTCCCTTGTAAAGACATTGATCAGTTTATGGTGTATAAATGACCACTGGCTAGCATCATGTTATCACAATCCAAAGGAGCTCGTCGGTCGTTACGTTTCCGTACGCGCTTACGAGAATATGATAATGCGATTTTAGGGAGTCTCTACATGCATGAGATCTTGGCAATGAGAACCATCATGAATATATTCTCATTTGAGCTTTGAGATACGGCTGGCCCGGCGATATTTTGTTTTACTTTCTTTGTTTAAAGCCAATCAAGGCTACCTCTCGGCGCATTCAAGCTTTATATTACAGAAATCCTTCTGGACAAATCTTCGTCACACGCCCATGGTTGTTAAACACTCACGTATATACGAATAAAATCTCTGCTATAGCGCATGTCTTACCGGCATACTACCTACATGATGTGCCCTTGACATTTGGCGCATTCGTTAACCGACGAACAATGAAACGGCAAAGACCCGTGAAATTCACTTCAAAGTTGAGACAAAAAGCAATGTCGCACTGGCCGCTGAAAAATATTCGGGACATACGCGACATTTCGGCGCTGCTTTGGCAAAAATTACCAGTGTATTTAATTGACCTTTCATGTCACAGCCTCGGCACACATGAACGACAGTGACTAGTGGCGTGCTTGCTTAATTCCTTGTTGGGTGGATGACGAAATATGCCGCAGCATGAACAAGGAGAGAGATGCTGTGTCGCGAAGGTGTTGTAATATGGGGTTTTGTAGCGCCAAAGCACAAAGGCGAAGCAGTTTCGATAGGCTCGGATTAATGCCCCAGTAACGCAAAGATACAAACTCTAGTCACATGTAGAGGCGCTGCTGTCACACAGCAGCGATGTGAACGATCGGTCGATATGGTCTCAGTGGCGGTCATTTGACTGGTTGATATTTGAAACGGAATAAGTCCTTCAAGTAGGCCTCAGGAGGGTGTCTTGGACCAACGAGAGGCGATTCCATAGAATTTGAGGCCGAAGAAGTTCCATCGAGAGAGGGTGTGCGGCCTTGTTCTGGAATAGCTCCACGAAATCAGCCGGGTACGTAGTTTAAGTAGGGAATACGAAGGAGCAAGAGAATCCATGGAACAAGCGAGCCATTTTTAGCAGCTCTCGCAAGCTCTCCAATCTGAGCGGCCATGTATATTACTGTGGATGCTCGAGGATTATGGTAGATCTTTCTTTTTCTTTTTGCCGAGCCAGTGGAAACAAGTAAAGCCAAAAGAGAGAGAAAGCTGTCATGAGGCTTTCCCGTGGTTACATGGCGTTGCCAATGGGATCAAACTCCTGCAAGCTGCTGCAAGCCGCGCAGCCGGCCGGAGGGTGGTTTGCATAAGGGCCGCTGCAGAAGATCCCGCGTGCACATCTGATGCAAGGCGGGACGGAACCGATATAACTGTAGGGCTTGATGCAGTGCTACTCGGTACGCGAAGAAGGGCAATGACTTGACTTGCGTGCAATGCAGAATGGTATGTTATAGGTCACATATGTTAGCACAGCAAAGAATCCTTCAGAGAGATGTTTGCATGTTCATCCCATAAACCCAGGCGGGGAAATACAACCATGGAAAATCACCAACGGCCAGGGAGTAAGCGAGTAAATAGAGACATGTCAGATTTGACGATCGACGACGGACCAGATCCCAGCGCCGCGGGGAGGAAAGGCAGGGGATTCAATGAGAAGAGGAGAACCTCGGGCAAAGGGGGGAGGGTAGAATGCATCTCTAGACGGGCTCTTGCATGTGTCTGCGCATACCCGTCGCATCCAAGATTCTCGCGCGTGGGTCGAATCAATGGTGGCTGCCCGCGAGAAGAAGGCAAGGCACTCAGCAGGGAGGCATGGTGTATGTATTGCCGTATAATAGATTGATAATCTAGCAAGGCCGCTACAGGGCTTCAGGTCGTACCGCGGAACGGGCAATACCGCCATTCCGTAGCGGGCGTAACATGATAAGTCAGTGTTGGAGGTATTGGGGGATATTGGAGATGGAGGTGAGGGGCGGCCTTTACTGCGCTTGTGGCTGTGGATAGAAGAATGGGTGGTTGGACAAAATGTCGCGTCGGACAGAACAGGCGCCGGCTGGTGTTTTGAGTGCTTTGGAACACAGATGTGGTGTATAAGCGAAGACGTTGGAGATGGGAGAATATGAGTCCAGCCCGTAGCACAGGATATGGAAATTGGAAGTCCTCGTGATGGAAAGCATAAGTACATGTGCCCAGCAGACGGTAGAAGACGGTAGAAGAGGTGCGCCAGATATGAGGGCAAGAGGGGAGACGCTCTTCCAGTGCTCGGGAGGGGCCTCAACCCCTCGTGATCGCCTCGACTTTTTTATTGCCCTCGACATTTTTCCTTCTTTTTGCCCTCTCTTGGCCCGTTTGCTCGTAATTGATTCTTTCTCCCAGCAGCGCTAGGCGCTGACCGGCACACACCACCTTTTGGCCGTTTGGCTTCTGTCCTGGTTCGATCCTTGACTCATTCCCAGCTGCCTTTCCGGTCAACGATAATCGGTCTCCTAACAGCATTGGTTCCGGCCAGTCCCGCCCCTGTTCCCAAGAAAAACACTGACGGGCGCTTTGCAGCGCCTCAGATTGACCAAGAGCAGTTCCACGTCTCGCAGGCCGATCTGATACGACCGCCGTCTCCAACCAAGTGAGCGTCAATAAGTCGACTCTGGTCTCGGCAACTCCATCTGCGCTTCATGCAACGACAAAACTCGAGCACCGTACATCGCTGACAAGCCGGGATCAGCATCCTGCGATACTTCAGCTCTTGAAGCTTCAGCCTTCTAGCTCGGCCCCCCTTGTTCGGCTTCTCATCGACGAACAAGAAAACACGGTACCAGGCCAAAGTCCATCTCGATGGGCGGAGTTCAAAACAGCCCCCAAAAACTTATTACCCGGCGTGCAGCGGTTACCCCTGCAGTGAATGCATGCTGGCAGCCGTCACCGATCAAACGGCTTGGAGCTAGATATTCGACGACGCTTCTAGAGCCATGTGATTGGTAGCCATTCACAGCCATTTGAACTTTGAATCCTAGCCGCATAAATATGATAAAGTAGCTCCCGCGGCATAAACAGGCTTACTTGGAAAGGGGTTCAGGATTTGATACCGGCTGGCTTCATTCACCAGCTACTTTGCTGCTGCTTGATCTTGACGTTGCAGGTTGCTTAAGCACAGGCTTACACCTACAGGTACCTATTAGTGGAACGTGGGGTGGCTACAGTGAGGTACAGGCAGTACCACTCATTCACCCTGGCACAGATATTTGGCCGCCCGCGCCGCTGGAATCGGGCAGCTTTCAAACGGGCCATGGCCCTAGTTGAGCCGCCGCTTGAGCATCCGTTTGATCAAACGGAGCATGCAGGGCCTTTGAATGCTTTTCTCTCCATCATCAGCTAACGTCGCCATTAACGTCGCCATCATCTTCGCCATCATCGTCGCCGTCGTCGCCGTCGCAAAGTTTCAGCCTCTCGACTGTTGCGGCTCTGGCAGTGACAACAACGCCTACCAGCCGCCGGCCGAAACCAACGACCGCCTTTCCCCCCCACGATCCTGATTCTCCAATCACAAGCTCCTAGCTGCACCAGAGAGATCCCAGGATTAAAGGCCCGCGCCAAAACCTGGCCACACCGGGGGTTCGGTCTCAAACCACTCGCGCGCTGCCAGCTCTCAATCCAACCTGCGGTGCTATGCACATCACTGCCGTCATCATCCCGAGACCATGAGCCTCTGTGCATTGAACTTGCCGAACCAGACGCTGTCGTCACTCCAACGTTCATGCACAGTACTATCCTCTCCCTCCTTTGCAACCCTCGCCGTCTCGCGATACAGTCGAGCTACCGTCCTTTATCGTCTTCGCCGCCACCACCATCGTCTACCGCGTCAGCCCCAGCTCCAACGTTACAGCTGTCCGTCTCTCCACCGCTGCTGACCTCGTTACGGCCACGGGTGGCTCTCTCTGTCCCAGAGGCGCCGTAGCGCCTCGCTCGACAGCCAGCCATGGCCACTTCCAATACAATACCAGATACGCAGCTAGGGCTCAGTGCCGAAGAGATCCAGCTGCTTCGGCAAGGTCAGGCCGCCTTGGGAGGCGGTGGAGGTTCAGCAAGCTCTCGGGCCGCCAGCAGAGCTAGCAGCCAGGGCCTCTTGATGTTAGACAGCTCATCACTGTCAGCTCTGGGGCGATACTTTGATCGATTAATGGCCGGCATCGAGCAGAACATCCGCTATCTCAGCGAGCAAGCCCAAATGTTTACACAAGTTCAATACGACCGAGCTGGTAACATCATTGATGGCGCCGACGCCGAAATCGCACGATATGCCGACATCTTACGGCAGCTCGACGAGCTCGAGGTTGATTTCGACAGGATAGCCCATATTAAAGAAATCGTCAAGGGATACAGATCAAGAGTGGAAGCACTCGAGAAAGATTTAGAGAGTAGCGGTGGCGGCTCGTCCAATCGACATAAGCCGCATCACCACAAACACTCTCACAAGCACAGCTCATCTCGCCACAAGTGAGGCAAGATTGCCAATGCCACCACCTTCTTTCATCCAACAGGCTGGAGCCAGCGTCGGCCTTGTAGACAGATATTATCAATGTCGAATTATGTGGCTGTATGGGGCGACTATCGGCAAGTTATCAAGGAGAGCCCCTTCGCCACACAACAAATCTCGGTACACGGTTATCAATGGAAAGGAAAACGGATATTGCAAAAAGGGAACAAAAAAATTCGTCTTGAGATGCCTAAGCAGGCATAATCCAGTTGTTGTAGAGGGGAGTTTGTATATTCTCGAGGTTGCGGGACTATGGCTGCGGAATTTCCCCAAGATGGGTGAGGCCTCGCGGCTGGGCAAGAAAGGAAAAAGCCTCACGGCTCGTCATTTCAGTTTTGGGTTTGGGCATCGTTGGCTTTGAGGCGTTGAGATTTGCGATTTCTGTCTATTTTGATGTTTTTTTTTTTTTTCTTGTTTGCTCTTTTCTTACTACATTTCAATCGCTCACTCCGCATGCTTGGTTTTTTCGTGGATCTACCAATTGTTTTATTATTCTTTCTAATTGGGATATGGGAGCTGAAGATATTGCATTTATGTATGTTTGGGAGCAATTTTGTTTACCAGGGAGCGAAGAAGAATCAGGAATCTTTTTCTCTATGATACCGGAATACGGCGTTCACGGCCATTTTACTATCTACTTTTTATACCCTTTGGAAAGATTTGGAAAGATACGGTTTTCCCGTCAGGTGTCGGCAGAAACAGACAGGCACGAGCCTACTTGGGTCAGGCTGCTCACTGCCTGGGCCTATGGTGGTTGGATTGCGGCACGAGCAACAGCGCAGCGATCTGGATGCAATGCATTCATCTCTCCCCCGTGGAGAGAGACCGCCTCTCGGCCATGCAAGCAGGCGAGGCGGTATGCATCAACACGCAGCTCCAGAGCCATGGGCTGTTAGTCATTAGCATTAGCAGTATTATTTTTAAGACGTAATACGAGTTGGCGCAATGTACTCCGTACAGGGCGACAGCGTAACTTTTTTCTCATTCTCTCTTCCCGTGCCCCCCCTTCAGTTGGTGACTGTCAATTTCGGTGTAGACCAGGTTACTGGTTGGTTGTGGAGATTCAGTCACCGCATCAATAGCTGCATAATCACTTGAGCCGACCCAATGGACTAAAAGACATGTCTGTTGACTGGAGCTGGCAGCTGGCTAAACGGGTGGACGGATATTCGCAGTGGTCGCGATTGGGCACAAAATGGGCACAAAATGGGCATATCAGAGCATCTGGTTCGTCGTCGAGCTTCACTATCTTGCTTTTTCAGAAGAGGAGGCGCGGGATGCGTTCTGCATGTCCCAAAAACTGCCGATAGTCGTGAATTTATATCATTTTTTCGCATCCATCCATCCGGCCCATGGAGATGATAAAGCACGGCTGGGCTAACCCAATCTCTTTTGCAGTTCCTATCACGCACGCACACACTCTCAGCTCTTGCTTCGTTCAACGTTTGCATAAGTGGACCGAGATAGGTAGATGGAAGAGCGTCGTCTATTCGTTCTTCACCCCACACTCATTGTCGCGCGCATGGTCCGATATCGATGGACATTTGAGAAAATGCAATGCAACCAATCAAAATTCGTTTCAAGAGGTCTAGGTCATGTTCATTCCATTCAAGGAGTTATGTGTCTTCTATCTAAATCATCCGCCAAGCTAAATCATAGACATATTCGTGATATCTGAAATACAACAGCACCCAAAGCAAACAAGAAAAGCACAGGAAGCGATATGATGAATAGCATCACCTCACCAGGACAGTATACTCTCGCAAGATTTGTTAAATAATCTTTGTGGATTGTATCATTCTCTCTGTGTCTGCCATTTCTCTCCTGAAAAACGCCCAAGCCAAAAAAAAAAAAAAGATCAAACCAAAAAAAAACCAAAAGCCAACCAAAAAAAGGGTACGCCAGCTAATAAACCAGCCAGCTTGACAAAATTCGACCCTCGCGCCACATTTCTTCATAAGGGTTACAGGAAAAGGGGGGGGGAACACAAGACACAAAATACATCAGAAGAAGAGTAAAGGGGGAAGAAAAGAAAAGAAAGAGAGGGGGACAAATTGAACTCCATCCCTGGGGAATGTGCTGTCTGCCGAATGACTTCTGCGTCTAATGCGCCTTTCTGCCTCTCGCGATGATAAAAAAAGAAAGAAAGAACCAAATCGAGAGCTTTCGTTTGTATTGCGGCTCCGGTTCGCGTCCTCGAATATGTCTTCCTCCGCCGCATGAGTAAATGTCTCAAAAAAAAAAAAGGGTGACGTCGAAGATCAAACATGAAAGAATGAAAAACGAGTTGATGATTAAACAGGATAAGACACGGGTTATAAACTCGTGTCGATGCAGGCTTTCAGCATGGTAAATGTTTTCATGCGGAAAGAGGTGAAAATATGCGTTTCTCATCGGTTGCTAATGTGCATCGTAACGCAATGCGATACACTAGCCGCGATAGCAGCAGCAACAGATGAGATCAAAGACAATGTACGGTAGCCATATATGTGTAGTTGGGGGTATGATGTCGATGATCAATCGGTGTTTGTGTAATGCCATGCATGAAAAAGAATCCTGAAAAGTAACCCCTAGATCAAGTAAAGGGTTCACAGCAGATCCAAAGCAAAACAAGAAAATCCAACCAGTCGTTACAAAAATGACAGAAGAAAGGAGTAACTTTTCTCTCTTTTTTCGCTCTTTTTTTTTTTTCTTTTCTTTTTGTAAATCCTTCATCGCCGCAAAGCTGCCTAAACCTGAGCGATTCGCCGGGTCCGAACCAGGAAGGGACTCGGCATCTCATCTCGGTCCGGGTCCCACACGGCCACCGGCTGGTGTCCGGAGCTCACTACGCGATCTCGTTGCGGCTTCGTCGAGCCCGCGACCCTCTTAGAGTTCACGTTCTCGCCCAGCGGTATACCCGGGACGCTCAGGGGGCGGCCTCCAGCGCGTGCCTGCTGCAGCTCGACCAGTGTCCGGCCCTTAACGTGGTTCTTACCGGCTACTACCTTGCTTTGCACAGAGCCGTCCTTCTTAGATGACAACCTGCGAGACGCGCTGGATGAAGAGGATGTAGGCGACGGCGTGTTAGCTTCACTGACATTCTTCTGCCCCGTGAGATTAGCGACGGAGGGAATCTTAGTCAACCGGCTAACTGGAGAGCGCGATCGCGTGGTGGGAGCAGAGGTGACGGCAGCCTTGGACACGAAGCCAGTCGACTTGGTTCCGCTAGTTCTAAGACGCGCAGCAAGGTTAGAAGTCTTCTGCGAAGAGAGAACAGGCCGATCTTTGTTCGTAAAGGGATTGTTAATCGATGAACTATTGGTCGATCTATGTCGCGTCGGCGAAGAAGGAGTAACATCTTCGTCGTCCGAGTCTGTAAAGGCATCTTTCAAATCCCAACCTTCGGCCTTGGAAGTCGAATTCGAAGCAAAGATGTTACCTTGCCGCGTCATGGCCTTGCCGCGGCGGCGCGGAGATAGCGATAGTGAGGCAATAGCCACGGGGGGCGAATCCATCTCAATATCCATGGGAGTGCCGTGGGTGCCGGCATACGTTTGGGCCCTGCTATAGGGCGTACGAGCCGTTCGCTTGATTTCCTTGATGATTTCTGGGCTTTCGGCATTGTATGAGAGCTCTGTGATATCGGTAGTGGAAGGGAACTCATCGCCGCTCCCGTCAGCAGACGATGTTTGCGGTTGGTCAGATCTTGCGGCGGGAGAGTCAATAATTTGCACATCTTCGGTGGGTGGTGATGGTGCTCTCTTCCGGCTTTTTTCCAGCTCTCTCTCCACGCGGCTCTTGACCTCTTCGTCAAACTGCTTCTTCAATCTCTCTATTTCGGCATTGATCTGCCGGTCGATTTCCAGTCGCGCTTTGACCTCCCATTCTCTTCTTATAGAGGCGTCTAGCTCCTCGCGCATCATGTGCTTCTCTTTATCCATGTTGACCAGCCGCGAATTCAGCGCCGCCTCCTTCTCACGTAGAATCTCGTCGCGCGCCTTGAGCGCTCTATTCAGGTCAACCACCTCTTTTTCTTTCCTCATAAGCTTCACAATTGGGTTGTTTAGCAGCTGTGCGGTGTCCGGTCTCCTATCGGGATTGACTTTGAGGCAGTCCTTGATGACTTGGTTGAGTTCGGCAGAGTACATATCCGGCAGAGGATTGATTCTGCCGTCTTTGATCTTCTGAATGAGTTGAAAATGCGTCTTTGCGTTAAACGGGGGCTCGCGAGCGCAGAGTTCGTAGATGATGCAGCCCAGTGACCAAATGTCTGACTTGAGGGTATATTTTTCGCCTGCGCAGATCTCGGGAGACATGTAGAATGGAGTGCCGACGTAAGTGGAAGCAAAGTCCTGCGATTTGATCATCTTTGACAAGCCAAAGTCACCTAGCTTGACGGAGTTGTCTTCGCCAAGAAAAACTATTTTACAGCACAGTCACATCAGCTAAACATTGACCTCCAACCTTGGCAACAAGCCTATTTATGCTCTCACCATTTTCAGGCTTCAAATCTCGATGAAGGATAGTGACGGCTCCCGCCGGCGGTTTTGGCGCCCCATTTCCAGACGAATCGAGGATATTGCCGCCAACTTCAGGAGGGTCTATTCCGTAATGACAGCGATACAGCGCCAGAACCAGCTGGCTATATATTCTCCAGACAAAGGGCTCTTGAGCCCTGTGGCCCTTCAACTGCAGATCCTTGATTACGCGACCTAAATCGCCATTGCCGCAGTATTCCATGTAAAGATGCAGATCTTGGCTCGCCTTGAGGTGCTCGCGGTGGTAGTAGGCGACGATGTGCGGATGGCGGAGATGCGACAGGATCTGGAACTCGGCGTGGAGCTGTTCGCGCTCTTTCTGCGACATGCGGAGGTAGGAGATTTCTTTGCGACACATGATGAAGCCGTCGGCCTTGCGACGGACTTTGCGAATGATGCCAAAGGAGCCATGGCCTAGATAATGACGCAATGTTAGACGAGGCTCTCAAAAGCCAAACACAACGATATTCATCCTCAGAGCCGCTCACCAATCTTCTCCAACGTATCGTACTTGTCCTCGTATGACATGTTGGGCGTTTCTCACGGTGGTACCAGCGATGGTTATCTGTATTCGAGCCCCATAAAGGAACCGTTTCCAACCACACGACCGGGAGAGGAGAGGAGAGGAGAGAGGAGGATGGAGGGGGGGCGGATAGGTGGGAAACGTATAAAAGAAGCCAGAAAAATATGATGTGCTATTGTTCTTCCTCGTACTGTTAGGTTAGTTGGTACCAAAGCAAATGCTGAGAGGGGGGAAAGCTTGTTCTGGTGATGCTGTGTCAAAGGAGGAGAGGGAAAAGTTTAGAGTGTCGGACAGGAAAAGGTTAACGCAATGAATGGACAACAGAGCAACGAGGCTTGACCACCTAAATGGGGCGTCTTCCAGTTAGCCTCTCAAAAAAAAGGGTTCCAAACCCAAAAGAGCTGAGCGGAACCGCCTGTGACTGCTCTGGCTGCGCTGAAAACGAAAGGCAGCTCGTGCGTGCGCTTTCGATGCGCCCAAAAAAGGACCCTGGTTCCGCCAATTCGCTGACGCTAAAGGACTGGGGCCCAAGTCAGTTGATGTAAACAGTGTGCGTGGTAGTCATGGCAACGGGCCCAAAGCGGCAAGCGCCGCAGTATAGCCGCTTATCGATAATGCAGCGGATGAATCAAAGCGCCACCTGCCCCATCATGTGGCTTGTCAGACAGAACGTGGCGCATTGTGATACAATTTTGTAAACGGTCTGAGGCCAGAGCGGCGACGAAACGATGGGAAATGCAGGCTGAGAGCTTTAGGGTAAGACAGACAAAGGAATAAGTTAATGGCACGGGTTATACGTAAGCCGTATTATCCCATGGGAAAAGCAAGGTTGTATAATTGATGGGAAATAAATACTTGGCTTATACCTACAAAGCACATATCTGAGAAGCACCGGTGGGCCCTTGTTGGCAGCTCCGATGACATCCAAGATAAGCGGCAAAGTTATCTCCGTCGAGAAGCATTTCGCCTTTTCCAGCCACTTTACATAATCTCAGACTCTTCTTTCAAGCTGTTTTTTATACACTCATAGCGACCTTGATATCACTCCTCATAGTACCCAAATCTTTCCCTGCATTGCCTTTTCTTTCACTACCCCCTTTCCCTCTTCTTTCCACTTTTCTTTCTGGTTAAAAATAAATAAAAAGAAACTCGTGCATACACAAAATGGTGCTGGGAAAGCATGAGCTGGAAGGCAAGTTGGGCGAAGAGAGCCTGCTGATAAAAAGCGGCGTGCTGCGAGACGAGAACCCCCTCGACACGAGTGCGCAGTTTCACGATTTCCTGTTGGCCTGTCGTCGGGGAGATTTACAAAAATGCCAGGAACTCATCAGTATGGGCGTCAATATCAACGGAAAGGACCAATTCGATTATACGCCACTGATTCTCGTGAGTTGCGTTTGTCGGACTTAACGGCGGGAGGAGAATTTGACGATGAGAAATAGGCTAGTTTGTGCGGACATTATGAGTTGGTCCAGGTTTTATTAGAAGCAGGTGTGTCTGATCTCTCTATTTTTATTTATTCTATACTTTTTTGCTCTTTATAAATGAGCAATCCTTGTCAATACTCCCCATATCCCACTGAACCCCTCCTTGAGCAAGTCAGTGCTGCCAAGAGCTCACTCACTCACTCACTCACTCACATCTCTTACTCATTGCAGGTGCCCTCGCCGAGAGAAACACATTCCAAGGCGAGCGCTGCATATACAACGCCCTAAACGACAGAATCCGCAATCTCCTCCTGCAGTACGACTTTTCCAAGAGCTCAGATCCCTACGTGTATTGGTCATCACACATTTCCACTCTATTGGGCCGGCCGGCTCCGCAGACGGCCGACATCTCACTCGACACCGGCAACGGCTCCTTCAACCTGCACAAGTTCCTACTGGCCTCGAGAACGCCGTATTTCCGCAGAAAACTGGAGGCGGCACCCGAGACTACGTCGTTTAAACTATCGTCGTCTATTCCTGTACAGGCGTTCCAGATTGCCGTTCGGTACATCTACTTGGGTGATCTGCCCAAGGATCTTGCTCCGCCGGGCAGCGCCACTACCGAGGAAGAGGTTGCCAAGGGCTTGGATAAGATCAGCAAGCTGCTTGAGATTGAGCAACTCTGGGAAGCCATCTTGGTGGGAAATGATCGTAGACTGGCGCGACAACGGTATGAGGATGAGGTTGAGAGGGCGAGGAATCAGATTGGAGACTTCTTCCAGCAGAGCATCGTTGGGCACAAGATGATTGTGGACATGGACCGGGTCGATGATGTCCGATGGAAATACGACAACTCCATCTTCGCAGATATATTGCTGCGAGCTGACGAACCTGATACCACAGATGAACAAGTCGATGGTCCCAAAGATTCAACGTCGAATGGTTACAACAGCGCCGGCATACCCATTGGCCCATCACAAACAACCAACGGCACCAAAAAGACGAGAAAATCAGTCCTATTTCCAGCTCACAAGGCCATGCTCATCCGCAGCGAATACTTTGACAAGATGTTCTCCGGCGACTTTGTTGAATCTCAAAAGTCGAATCACCTCCACGTCGTCACCGTAGACTGCACGCCCGCCGTCCTAGAGCTCATCCTCTCATTCCTCTACACCGAAACCGCCACATGTCCCCTCGAGCACGCCCTGGATCTCCTCTACGCTGCGGATATGCTCTTCCTCGACAGCCTCAAGAACAAAGCCGCCATCGCCATCAGCACCCTCGGCAGCGGCTCCAACAACGCTCTTATCGACCGCACGCACGGCAATGGCGAGACTGGCGATGTCGTCGAGGTAGAGCCCATCAACATCTACGACGTGATTCACGCAGCGTGGGACCTGAGAGTCCAGAGACTGGAAGAATTCGCGGCGCGATATCTGGCGCATCGCCTAGAGTATTACATTGACGAGCCGGACTTCCACGAGCTTATCAAGGAGAGTGCAGAGCGTATCCAGAAGCGTGAAGAGACAGATACCATTGAATTGCTCGATGATATCCGGTATTACCTCTCAGAACGTTTCCGTCTACGCTTCGAAGACGCTGGCCTTGAAGAAATGATGGACGAAGAAGGCGAGATTAACGCACAATTGGCTGCGGCGCTGGCAGATGGCGCAGTAGATGCTCAGCCTGCAGCAAAGACGAATGAGAACGGCGTTGCCAACGGCGATATATCTCCCCACCCTGAAGTAAAAAAGAGCGAGGATGATAGCCAGCCTGGAGGAGATGCTATGCGGACGTTGGATGGAGAAACGGCAGAAGACGAATTTGCATCGGATGCGATTAACTATCAAATTCTGCTGCAGAAGATTGATGCCATGTTGGAGGGCTTGAAGCTGGATGCATGAACGGGATACGGCGCACATGTGCATATTGCATTTATATATGGGATACCGAGTCGATTTATACAATGCATAGCTATATATACACGGGGTATTCTTTACCTGTCTTGGTACAATCTGACCGTTATTAAAGCCCTTTTGGCGTCCTTGCTTCTGACGTCTGTAAACTGGAATAAACTACAAGTAGAATTTGTATTTGGTAACAAACTGAGATCCTATTGTAACATTTTGCCAGATTGCTCTTCTGGTTATTTTCATCTACATAGTCCTGTGGGATCTTCGTGCCAAACCAATTCGAGCCGCAACATACAAGAGCCACGCATCGCTATTAATCAAATTCACAGGCACCTAATAATACAATTCAGAAAAAAGAGTCTCGCTCATAATTCCAATATACACTGCACACTAGATCTACCCTCATAAAAAAGGAACAAGGTTCGCTTAATACTTCACAAGCTTCACCTTCGCTTGCAGCCCCTCCGGCAGATCCTCCAACTTGACCAATCCCAGCTGCACACACTCTCCCCAGAAAAACATGGCCCGATCCTGAGCATAGCTCAAATAGTCAAATTCATCCGCGCCGGGCTCCTCATCCGCGGGGTTTCCATCCAGACCAGGCACCTTGGCTTGCACAATACCCCAGGCAATCCAGAAAGCGCTGTTCGCCGGCTGCCACAGTCGGGTCTCGTCAATGAGCTCTCGTACTTGCTGGCCGATCTGTTCCTCGCGCGCCTTTTCGACCGCGCTCCAATCTCCACCAGGGTAGCGAGCGTCAAGCATAAAGTCGACAATGGAGCTGCTAGAAGCCGTCGGCTGAAGAGACGGGGTGACCGCAGCGCTAGGAACACCGCTGTCGACAGGAGTCAGGCGAGGCGTCGAGCTGGCCAACGGGAACTGAGGGCGATGGTCTACGTAGGCCCTGATAAATCGCTTCTGCTCTTCGGCGCTTGGGTAGCGATCGACGTGGAGGGCAAAAGGGGCCACAGGGTCGTGGTAGTTGTACATCCATTCGGTAAAATGATTGGCAAATTCGTATCCAGCTGTGTTGGGACCGGCATACTCGAAATCAATGACAACGAGTTGTTTGTGCTTGTTGGCAGGTTGAAGCAGCGGTGACTTTTCATCATCGGGCTTCATCCTCAGGATATTGCCGTATTGAGTCTGGAAAATCGGTTAGCTTTGAGAAGCACATGTAAGCGTGAATAAAAGAGATCCTTACATCGTTGTGCGCAAAAACGAGTCGATCATTGAGAGCCCTCTTATCCTTGTAGCAGCCGTTCAAATGGGCTCTGTACTTTGTCACCACATCTTTGAACTGTTCCCAAGGCACTCCGCACACATAACCGTTGGCTTTCCAAGCATGGGCAACCGAGTTTCTCCTGTCTTCTGGTGTGCTGTCCAACTCCTTGTCCAAGAAACTGGTAATGCGGCCGACATTATCCAGCCACTGGTCCCAGTTCTTCCATACAGAAGCGCCAATCTCCCTTTCATGCAGCAGCACTTCAATTCCATCGTGCAGCTCCCTCATACGCTTCGCAATCTGCCTCGACGTTTCAGGCTCTCGCAGGTTCAGTGGGGTAAGCGTAATAGCATTGAAAAACTGCTCGAAGCGACCATTCTTGAAGGTTCCTAGCAGGCGTGGACCGATCTTTTTACGTGCAAGTCGCTGTAACACTTGCAGTTCATTCTCTCGGTCGATGAGATGCTCCACCTGTGGTCCATACACTCGAAGTAGGACTTTAGTTGGAGGTTTCTTACCCTCAAGCTGCGGAATCCCAGCCGGTGGAGTGACCATGTATACGGCGTTTGTCAGGGCACCGCTCAGTCGCTCAACCGCCATAGCGTCACCGCTGCCGAGGGGAATACGACGCCAGCCTTTGAGCCTCAAAGTGTGAGCTATCCGTAGGATCTCATTCTTGAAATCAGTCCATGCCTCTTTCTCTTTTTCAACCTTGACCGTAGCATCCTCCGTGCTGGCGCTACCTCCAGTGTAGCTCATAGTCTTGGAGTTGTCAAGCCAAGCATCGCAGCTGGGAACAATAGCATCGCCATCAACATAGTCGGTGTCCGAAGAGGCTGTGCGATGCAAAGACGAGCGCGAACCTGGCCGACGGTGCTTGGGACCAACTCGCGGGCTGAATTTTGGCAACGAAGTAAGGCCTATAGAAGCCATTGATGTCTCCAGAATATGTTGCAGCCCGTCAAAAGAGATATCGCTCGATTGTGAGCTCATGGAATTCGATCTCTCGCGCAGAGGTTGGCTAGCAGACTCAGCCGCAGTTGCATTTGCAGCCGCGGTCTGATCAGACGGCGGTGATTTAGACTTGCGCCGACGAGGCTTCAGCTTCCTTGTTGCCGCCTTCTTGCGCTCACGCTCCAGCCATTCTCCAACTTGCGCCAATATCCTCTCGCTCTGGTGGTTTCGGCGGTGATTATGGTGATGCGACGTCAATGCCGAATCCTCTACGGGTCGTAAAGCTGGCGAGGCGCTCGCAGAAAGCTTGCCGCTGAGTCGACGAGTGGGGGCTGTCTGCAAACCACGACGCTGCTTGGCGTGATGCGAGTCATCTTCGATATAGTCCTCAGGGACAGGGTCGGCAATCTGCACTGCTGCGACGAGTGTAAGCTTAGGGTTGGCAAAGTATTCGACATCTCCTTCTTCCGATTTTTTACCTCATCGGCCTATGATAACACGACGAGTAAGGCACGCAAAGGAAATTGTAGCCAGAGGCCAACATCGTATTCACCCCACCAGTTGAACCAACCCCGCTGCATCAGGCGAGCTTGTCATGGTGGTAGCATCGCAACACCTAAAGCCAACATGGAGGCATTGCCCAGCCCACAGACGAATGTTTTTCGAGCAATCAAATTCATAGTTCAAGGCGACGTAATTTCCTTCAGTTCCACTGGCTGCGATATCATATCCTCAACGTACCTTTAAGAGTGCCACTGGCAGGCGGAGTTCGAACTGCTTCGTCGTCGGCTTTGAGAGCCGAGCGCAAAGGCGTCGGGGGGTGCGTGCCTGGCGTTTCAGCCATTTGAACGAAAGCAAGGGGGAGATTTCCTGGAAAGGTCGCGAGAGAGGAATGCGGCAGCTACGTGTCCTTTGATTCAGAAAAGGCTCTAAGCGAAGTGCGAACGAGTTGTCGTGGGGGTCTCGAATGTCTCAGGTCCCAACAAAAGATGGCCAGAAGAGGTTTTAGGTGGCAACTTCTAGATAACCGCTAGATTCACTGTTACTACCGCCAGAGCAGCAGTAGTGGAAACTGAATACAAAAAGAGAGAAAAAACAAAATTTTGTCTAGTGAAAATGAGAAAAGACAAAGAAGGGGGGAAAGAAAGGAAAGTGTCGAAAAGAAAAACGTCTGGGGGAGTACGGACGCAGCGCTCGTGACCAGTGACAGCAGGTTGGCTGGGGGTTACAAGCTTGACAAGGCCTAGGAGGGTCTATGCGAACGCCACGTTTTTTTCGTGTTACCCAAAGGCGACAAAAAAGTTCTGATAAGGGATCCAGGATTGACTAGGCTTGACTGTAAGAGGAGGGATCCTCAGGAGGCTAAGGTGTGAAGGGACCAACCAGATGACGTACTGGGAGCACCGTGGCTTTGTCTTTGTGTCGACTTTCACACGTTTCTCTCTTTGCCATTGGTTTACACGTTTACTATGATGGAATTTTTCTATCTAGAGAGTTTGAGCCGTCATATCACGGCCCGTTGCGCCGTCAAACTGTTGTAGGTGCTGATGCTGGCAGGCCAACTAATTAATACGTACATGTACCTAAATGCATCCAGTCGCAGACATGTGATTTTGGGGGTCTCTACCTACCCAAGATGGATAAAACCGTCCCAATAGTAGCACCACTCAACTTCTCTTTAACCCAACAAAAATACGAGCTCAGCCTCTCCCCTTCTCACTTCCCCTGCATGATGCATATAATCAACAATAACCCTGACAGCCTCGTCTCTCTCTCGGTCGCCGCAAGAGGAAATCTGGTGCGTGCCTCCAAAGTGCTGAGGCCCGTCTCCAAAACCCACTTTTCTTATCTCGGCATGGGACGGTTCTTCTGCTCGCGTGCGCACTTTTTCCCACGCCAGTCCATCGGCTCTATTTCGTTCTATTGGCTCTAATAGCTGCTATTGGCTCTCATGGCTCTAACGGCTCTAAATTAGACGTAACAACAAGTAATAGTATATAACGAGAGAAAGAAACGGCGAGGGTGTTAGACCCAGTCCTCCTCGCTAGCAGCTAACCAGTCCCTCGTCACCTCCACTCCCTCGTTCCTCATAGCCCATGCAATCGCCTCAACAACATCGTCTACAATCACCGTAGGCTTGTACCTCGGCTCTCTCTGTGCCGCCGTCTCTTGCCATACTCCAGTCTTGACCAGAATCGAGATCCACTGCGTGCCGTCGTCCGGCGCAAACTCGTTGGCGCCGCGGATGTCGCTCTCCGGATTGTCGCCAATCATGTACACTCTCTTTAGGGGGCGCTTCTTGTCGCCTTCGCCGCGGTGATTCAGCAACCTATCGTGTGCGTACTGGTAAGTGTGCCGGAATGGCTTGCCCAGGGCGCTGAACTGCAGCTCGGCGCCACCCGTCGATGCGGCCCACACTCCCTTGAGCGCCTCGACAAAGGCGCCAGTGCCAAATCGGTTGACGGGGTATTCCGTCTTCCACAACAGGTCGAGGTTGGAGATCCAGAGCGGTGGCTGGCCGTCTTGCTGCCATCCATTGTTGGGGAGCGACGAGTTGCCGTTCTTGTCGGATATCGTGCCTAGATAGCCGCGATGCGAGATGAGCAGATCGTGGATCACCTGGATGTCCAGGGACCAATCCCTCGGGTCGTTCCAGACAAGGATCTGGTCAATCTTGAGCGCATTTGCCGGCACGTCCTTGCTGTAGGGGTCGATTGTGTTTGATACAATCTTGCCGTCGGGAAGAGGCCTTGATTCTTTGTGAAGGCTTTCTCTCAGGTTGTCAAACGGATATACCTTGTCGTTGGCTTCGATGATGTCTGCGGGTGTCACAGCCCTGGCAAACCCGTATCTGCGCCCGCCGTTTTGTTAGTATGATTCTTCTGCCTAAAACTTTACAGAGGACATGGGTTGGCACCGACTCATTGGCTACCCTGCGAGCAATCTCTGGGTAAACTCCCGTAATCAGCACTGTCTGCTGCTTCTTTATCTGCTCATCCCACCCTCGCATCGGCGTATGCGACAGGATGATCCTGTTACGGATGACATCCTCGTCTTCCGACAATCCAAGTCGCTTAGACAAAGATTTGTACTTGGCATCTTCATGGCTGCCGCCACCATTAGTCAGGAAGACGTATCGGGCATCATGCGCTCTAATCTTCCTCAGCATCTCTCGGGCTCCTGGAATTGGCCTTGAGCCCTGGTACAAAACTCCATCGATGCTGTAATTCCGCCAAAATTAGTTATAAGTCTACAAAGTACAAGTACTCTGTGGATGTCACTTTGGAAAATAACAAGAGGAGGGGGTATAAGGGGGTTTGAGGAGCTTCATTACATACTCAAAGGCAAAGGCAATCTCCGATAGAGCCTTGTGTGCATCGCCATTCACAGCGCCCTGTTTCAGGGACTGCGAAGGAGATTTGACCTTTTCGCACAAGGCTGTTGCAACATGAAATCCTCGCTTGCTTGTGACTGTTCGAGTTGCGCTCACATTGAAGCTGGTGATGACTGGTGATGGCTGGGCGATACGGCCAAGTCGCGACCCAGGGATCAGCCGGCATCGGCTCAACACCCTCGCGCGCGACATTTTGAAAACTGAAACCGCTCAATCTCGATCGCAAAGACACCAACAACAGATGCTAGAGTAGAGTTGCAGCTGAAATCGTGCTAATGGCCTGGCGCTGTTAATAGCAGAATCTCAGTCGTAGTTGAAACGGGTTTGAGAAACCGCAAAGTCGCAGCCCGCCGACGCTGGCCGGGGCGCTCCGTATATCTCCACAGTCTTGAGCTTCTTCCCCCGCGATAGCGACTAGAGATAACCCACGCCGGCGTGACTCAGTTTCACGTAATATTTTCTATAATTCATTGGGAAATCCATCCAATATTCACTTTTGCCAAGAATAATAGTCTAGAAAGGCTTCTGCGGTATGTTCGTGATATCAAGATTGAGTGGTTCATTGCTAGACAAGCATCCTTCATCCTTCTATGGCTTAGTGGTACACTACTTTTACAAAGTCCTTTTTATTTTGCGCCTTTCCTTCCCATCACACCATCAGTCATTTTAATGGTCTCTCTTCCAGTCGTTTATATGATCAATCATCACCTTCGCTGCCTCCTCTGGTGAGTGTTGGCGTCCCAGAGCCTCTACAAAGTCGCCCTCTGGGTCCATCAGGTAGAAATAGATACTGTGGTCGACCAAGTAGTCCTGTCCAGGCTTGACGTCTCGCGGCGTGCTAAAGTACACTCTATATTTCTTGCACATGTCCTTAATCTCATCGTATGTGCCCGTCAGGCCAATCAGCTTGGGGCTGAATTCGGCAAGGTAGCCCTTGAGCGCTTCAGGATCGTCGCGCGCCGGGTCGCAGGTAACGAAAATGGGGAGCAGTCCGTTGTTGGGGATCTTGTCGTCGAGAATCTCCAGCATGCGAGCCATCTTGTCAAGCTCTTCCGGGCAAATGTCGGGGCAGCGAGTGAATCCAAAGTAAACCTGATAAGAGGGACCGAGTTAGACTCTCATCACATGTTGTGTCTGCCTCTGTTTGCTTGCTTACCAATGAATGCTTGCCGTGCATCATTTCGCTGGTGAACTTCTCGCCATTCTGATCAATCAGCTCGAAGGGTCCTCCAACTTTGGGACGGCCAACGCCCTTGGTTGTCTCTGCTATTCTCTTTCGGTTCATGCGCTCTTTCTCGAACTCGAAGTACCACACCAGTCCACCGCATGTAGCCACAAACAAGAGAGCTGCCTTCCATGAGAAGGGCTGCGCGAGAAGTCAGTACTTGCAGCTCATATCTTTGGCTTGGAGCTACCGAAGCTGCTCAAGACACGGTCAAAAGAAAAGATTCTATCATACCCCTGTGCTATACCGGCTCTTAGCTTGCTCGATAGTCTTGTATTTCGTTCGCTTCTGTGTAATCGGTTGCCGGGACTGAACTGGCACTCGTGGGAGGACAGGCCGAAGCTGCTTTGGTTGGAATGCGCTGCTGGAGATGCATCGCTGGCATTGTTGCGCAGGCACCTTTCGCAGGGCGCCTTGAAGGGCCCTTGATGAGGCAAACATTGAGTGCGACATGATTTCTGCGCTTCGATTGTCGCTTTGCGCAGCCTCAATGTAAGAACTGAAGCCGAGGAATCCAGCTCCAGGTAAATATCGTCAGATGCTGCCCCACCACGCTGCAATTGAGCAAGTTATTACAGTCTTGTTTATTAATGCGCCTAAGGCTCTAGGTACCAACGCCGGATATCTGCCGAGTCGATCTAAGACCCTCGTTGTGGCGCTTAGTCAGGCCGAAATTCCAGCTGCTGGTACTACTAGTACTAGGTATTAGCTTGGCTTTTGCTTTATATTGTCTCCTACGCGTATCTCAAAAACACCAATCTGAGACGATTATTGTGAAATTGTGCGGCCATACATTGTTAATCTAAGTAATAGCATGGTTGATTGCCCGTGCTCATATCATTGTGTATTGTACGGAGACCAGGGTGACGCAGCATTTGTTTGTTGGCAGGGGACAGTTCAGCCAAAGGCGTTCATATTTTCATTTACAAAGCCTGACAATGGACCCTTCCCGGGGGAGCACGGGGCCCTACATCATGGAATCCCGATTCGAGCTTATTGAGGATGATATCAAAAGCGAAAGCGCGGTGAATTCACCAATGCCGCCCTTTTCTGAGACCATCCCAGCATTTAAATCGTCCACTCCCTTGCCATCCACAGAAACCGCGGAAACGACAGATCCAGCACCCATGGCCGGCCCAATATCCGCTGCAAAAAAGAAGAAGGGGACGGCCTCAACCATCAAAAAGGTTCCCAAGCGTCCAAAATCAGTCCGGGAGCCTAAAAAACCAAAATCAAGGTCGACGGATGCCAACGGTAACATGGCAGAGGATGCATCTGACGAAGATGATGAGTCTGATAATGGGCCATACTGCATCTGCAGAGGGCCAGACGACCACCGCTGGATGATTTGCTGTGAAAGGTGTGAAGATTGGTTTCACGGAGAGTGCGTGCATATTGCCAAGGATGTCGGCGAGAGCCTCATCGAGAAATTCATCTGTCCAAACTGCACAACGGACAACTTGATGACACTCTACAAGAAAACATGCACTCTAGGCTCATGCCGCAAGGCAGCTCGCTTGAACCACAGTCCCCCAAGCGTTTTTTGTTCAGATGAACATGCTCAGACATGGTGGGAGCGTATGCTGGCTAGGTTACCCAAAGCTAAGGCCAAAGCTGCGCTTAGCGACGAGCTCTCTCAAGAAGAGTTCATGGCACTCCTGAGCAGCGATCTTGCTACTATTGATGGAGATGGATCCTGGACTCTGAGAGCTCCATTTTCAGGCAAGCAATCTGAAATGGTTGGCGATGACGCTGGTGAGTATTTGTATAACCTGTACTATCGAGCTTCTCTTCTCGTACTAACGACTCTCATAGCAACCGAGGAACGTCTGGCTCAAATACTAACAGATGAAGAGAAAGATTACCTGAATAAAAAAGCACACGCCAGATTCAAGTTGGCCGAAGAGACACTTCTCTGCCAAAAGATGATCACCCTCGTCGAATTGGCCCAAGAGCGCCGCCGAGCCGCCATCAGCGCCGGCCTATTTGCGGAAGACATCTGCGGCTACGACCAGAGACTTGATACTATTTGCGCACGAGACGCCTTTGCTGCTTTCGTCAAGTCGCCAGAAGGTGAGGCCATCTTCCAGGCGTCAAAGGTAGGAGATCCTCTTGGAGAGGGCGACGAGGTCAGGGGCATGTGCGAGCGCAAGCGATGCAAGATTCATAGCGGCTGGCATAAGATGCTGGTGCTGGCTGTGAAGTATCAGATCAAGGAGATGTCGGACCAGGCAGCGGAAGTTGGTGAAGACGAAAGGATTCTCAGAGAGGCCGCTGAGGAGAGATGGCGAAGACGGCAAGCTGAGCGGAACTGGATTGAGGTGCTTGATGGATGAGGAGGCACCTCTGCCTGGCTTTAACGAATGGGAATTCGGTCTGGTAATAGGAGTTTTGGGTGTTTCAAGCGAGAGTTAAAAAAGGCCAATGAAGCCTTTGTTTACTGATTTATATATATATAATAATACCACCTACGGTGCGCCATGGCTCATCTGAAAGATGACGGGATAATTGTGGCTACGATATATAATGCATATGTACGTATGCCTTATTCTCCAAACTTCTCTTTCAGATAAATAGATTTCTTCTTGTTTCTTCTTCATAAAAATGAAGCTCATCTCAAGCCAGAATAAAGAATAATGTACCTGTTTCACGGTATTCAGAGCGCCTGTAGATTAGCAGCGAACCAGCCCACCTCAGCTAGAGCAGCCAAATTTGGTGGGGTTCTGAATCCTTACGTAGGTACTGCACCTATGGCGGGGGAGGGGTCGATGGCGAAAAAAAAAAAAAAATCCGAGCCAGCATCAGGAAGCCGAAAGATTCTGCTTATCAAGCAGAAAGCAACAAGGCAACTCCTTCCGGAAACCGAGACAATCTCGTTTCGTTTTCTTTTCGCCGCTGGCATTATTATTCACATATTTATACCCTTTGCTAGGTTTTGCCCTCGTTCATTTCCGATTCCTTATAGTTCAACGGTCGCATCGCAGCGCAGCGCATCGCAAACACAATGTCTGGCTCCAATCACCCTGAAGATGAGCTGGACGATAACCTCCTCGACGCCGAAGAAGTAGGCGAGGAGGTTGCCAACGACGATGATCTCGCCATGGACTCCGATAACGAGGAGCTCATCCTTCACAACGACTCCATTGCCTTCTTCGACCTGGCCCAGGACTCTCTCTTCACCATCGCACAGCACCCTGTCCACCCTTCTCTGATCGCTGTCGGTGGCTCTGCTGGTGAGGCCGAAGATGCACCTGGCGCCGGCTGGCTTTTCGACTCTTCAGCCGCGCAGTCACGGCCTGTTCTCCCCGCGAGCTACGCCAGCGATCCCTCTGCCCAGCAGCCCCAGACCACTCAGCTCGAGAGCCTGTATTCTCTACAGGGCCACACAGATTCCATCAACACCTTGGCTTGGACTCTTCCTCAGGGTGAAGTCCTGGTCAGTGGCGGCCTGGACGGCAGAATAAAGGCTTGGAAGACCGATGTGCAGCCATCGGGCCTCAAGGTCACTCTGCTTGGAGAAGCGCAAGAAGTTGAGGAGATTAACTGGATCGCGCCCTGCCCTTCGTCTTCAAATCCCAACACCATCGCCCTAGGCGCCAACGACGGCTCTGTCTGGGTCTACACAATTGATCCTTCCGATTCCTCCAACCCTCTTCAAATCGTTCAGTCCTATTTCCTGCACACAGCCTCTTGCACGGCCGGAGCCTGGACTGCCGATGGTCAGCTACTGGCTACAGTTTCCGAAGACAGCAGCTTATACGTCTGGGATGTATGGGGCCAAGCCGCTGCTCAGGGCCTTGCCAACGATAATGGCCAGACAGTAGTATCACTGACGGGCGAGGATCAGCGTTTCGAGGTCGAGGGTGGCTTGTACTCCCTCGCCATCGACCCCAAGGGCAACTTCGTCGCAACTGGTGGTGCTGGTGGTGCCATCAAGGTCGTTTCTCTCCCCCGCCTCACAAGCGCAGCTCCGGCCAGATCACAAGGTCGGGGCGGCAAATCTGCCGCTGACCCCAGCACTGGTGGACAACTTCTCGCCTCGCTGCACGCCCAGACCGACAGTGTTGAATCACTTGCTATTTCAGTTGCTTCAACGAGCCCGCCCACTATCCTGCTGGCCGCCGGCTCCGTAGACGGCTCAATCACCGTCTTCGACGCCACACGCCGTTTTGCCATCAGAAAGAACCTCGTCGGAGCGCATGAAGAGCACTCTGTTGTCAAGCTCGAATTCGTGCCCAACTCATGGCTGCTTACAAGCTGTGGTATGGACGGCGTTGTGCGAAGATGGGACCTGCGCGTCAGCGGAACAACAAGCAATGCTGAAGGAGGAGCTTCTGGCTTGCTGAAGGAGTGGAGAGGCCACAGAGGTGATGGTGAGGGAGGTGGTGTGTTGGGATTCGTCCAGGGACAGACGGGCGAGAGAGTGGTAACTGCTGGTGATGATGGTGTTTCATTGGTTTTCGAGGCATAATTGGAATATATATATACACACTGGTGGACGTGGATAGGATATGAATTAAACAGGCGTGCCATTTTACTTGGCAGCTTTGATGAACTGATAATTTTGTTTCTCTTCTTATAAACTAGTGACGATGCTTTTTTGTTTTCTCATCTCAAAATAATCTCTACATATTTTCAATAGCTAGTTATGAAGAGTTCATTATCTTTAACGCTCAGCGACAGAAATTATTTGCATTTAAACAGCTACTTTTGCTACAAAAAGTGATCTCATATGTTTACAGAGAGCACCTCATTGCAGATGAGGCTTATCGATTGTGTCCGGGGTTACTTTCTTCCCACAGCTGCGCAGGTGGGGTCGGACAAGCTAGGCCAGGATTACATACGCAGAGGACGTCAGGCAGGTGCCTCTTGCGTTACCCACAGCAGCCTTGCCAGCTAGTATCAACTGAACAATCACCATCTTCATTCAGACCAACCATTCCCAATTACCGACAAAAGACGCCAAATCCTAATTACGACAACTCCCCCGAAAATTCCCTTCTCTTTCTGTCGCCGAATCAACGCAAAACGCCGCCACAATGTCGGAGGCAACCCTCAAGCCCGAGAAGGACTTCTCCAAGGAAGTTGATCAGCAGCTTCCAGAGGCCGAGACTCTAGCCAAGGTACGGCGTCCCAGCTGAAGATCTATCTGTATCTGCCAAGAGCTAACATTTCTGTGAAGACCAACCTCCAAGGCGCAATCGAGAAGCTTGCCGCTCTTGAGAAGCAAACCCGTCAAGTAAGCCAGCTTTACCACTGCCAACCCCAGCTTCCAAACAGCTTCCCTGACATACCGACAGGCCTCGGATCTTGCCTCCACATCACGAATCCTTGTGGCGATTGTTACACTATGCAAAAATGCCGGAGACTGGAGCTTAATGAATGACCAAACGCTGGTTTTGTCGAAGAAGCACAGCCAGCTCAAGCAGGCCATTACCAAGATGGTCCAGACCGTTGTCGGATTCCTCGATGAAACTCCCGATATCAAGACTAAGCTGTCCGTTATCGAAACATTGCGAACCGTTACCGAAGGAAAGATCTTTGTCGAGGTCGAGCGCGCTCGTGTTACCAAGATTCTCTCCGACATTAAGAAGCAGCAGGGTGATATCAAGGCAGCCACAGAGATTCTATGCGAGCTTCAAGTAGAAACCTTTGGTTCCATGGATCGACGGGAGAAGACCGAATTCATCCTGGCACAGGTTGCACTCTGCATTGAGAATGGTGATTGGACACAGGCGGCCATTCTGGCTCGAAAGATTAGCACAAGATATCTGTCGCGAAAGCCCAAGAAGACGGCTGAGCAGCTGGAAAAGGAGCAGAAGGAACGAGAGAAGAAGAAGGCTCGTGGAGAAGAAGTTCCAGAAGAGAAGGAGGATGACACAACAGATTTGAAGCTGCGCTACTACGAGCAGCAGATTACGTTGGCGAAGCACGAGGACAAATATCTAGACGCATGCAAGCACTACCGCCAGGTTCTCGATACAGAGGCTGTTGAAGAGGACCCTGCAAAGCTCCATCCTGTAAGAATATCCTCACAAAGCCCATTTGTATCCCCTTCACTCAGCAGCTGACACTTTCATGATAGGTTCTTCAACGCATCATCTACTTTGTAATCCTCGCTTCCTACGACAACGAACAACATGATCTCCTCCAGCGCATACAACGAGACTCTCGAAACACACAGGTTTCTCTCGATGCCGAACTTCTCCGGCTTTTCACAGTTCACGAGTTGATGCGGTGGCCAGAAATCGCCAAGAAATTCGGTCCTCACCTTTGCAGCACCGACGTTTTCGACGCCCAGCCCGGACAGTCTGCAGATGAAAAGGCCAACCAGAGATGGGAGGACTTGCGAAAGCGTGTTATTGAGCACAATGTTAGGGTCATTGCCAAATACTACACTCGCATCCAGATGAGCCGCCTTACCGAGCTTCTCGACCTTGCGGAAGATGAGACGGAGAAGTACATTAGCGAATTAGTCACATCCAAGACTGTGTACGCGAAGATTGATCGACCAGCCCGGATTGTCAGCTTCGCCAAGCCAAGAGATGCAGATGATGTCTTGAATGAGTGGAGTCACAACATGAAGAGCTTACTGGGGCTCTTGGAGAGAATCGATCACCTTATCACAAAGGAGGAGATGATGGCACGTATCCAGCCAACGGGATCCAAATAGATGTTAGAAAGGGGAAAGGAGGTCTGCGCGGTGCATTGAAAGAAAGCAATCTTGAACGAAATATTCGCAGACATGGCTTTAATGGGCATTTCGCGGCTTGTAATGATTACAGGTTTAGATAGTCTCGGAATAAAAGAAATCTGAGGTTATATAACGCTTATATGATGGCTTGTATCTATGTCCATATTTCCATTCCCCATCGTAGCCTGCTCTTTTAAAACCAAAAAAAACTCTAATATGTCTCAGCTCTAGTTTGTGTCTATCGCTTAATAAATCCAACGACTAGCTCTTTCCTTTATCTCTTGATAGTTGTGTTTTACTCTGCCTCCTGACCGCTAGCATGGTTTTTTATGAAGCCAGCGAGAGGCATAACCCATTCTTTAGAAACCGGGACGTAATGGCCGCCAGGATGAACCACGACCAAGGGTTCTTCACATCGATCAACCAGTCCTTGACTCCGGCTCTCGTCGACAACCGTATCTAAACTGCCGAGGTAGTGTAGAGTCGGAGTCTTAATCTTTGGCTCATATAGCCACTGCAGCGAGTCCACAGCAGCATAAAAGCCAGAATACGAAACGGCAAACTTGACAGGCTGGTTGCCGTTTGCCTCTCTCAGCTTGCGAGCCCACTCTCCCGCTGGACCCTCCACGATAGGCCTTGAAGGCTCTAAAGCAGCGGCAATAAAGGCCGCCATGGCACCACCCTGGCTGAAGCCGCACACTGCATCAATGCCACCGGCTCCACGAATGGCCTCGGCGATGACGGCCATACCCTCGTCGAAGAGGCGGTACGTGTTGGAGCCGTCATCCTTGCGGAACCAGCCCCAGGTGTCGGGGAGGTCTGCTGGATCGGTGATGGCGTCGCCGCCTTGGGATTCGGCGGACGAAGAGTTGACGAAGCCTGGGATGTCTTGGGGAAGGAGGCGGTTTGGCCCAGTGGGGTAGAAGAGGACTGGGAGGAGGGAGATGGGGGCGAGAGTTTTGGCGAGAAGTTTCTCAAGAGCGCGGGTTTTGGCGCGGAAGAGAGAGCCGGATTGTGTGTAGCCTTTGGTTATATAGTTAGTTTGATGTTGATATTGAGATGAGTTGTGGTCGTAAGATGAGAGATGAGATGAATCAGGGGATGGGTGAGGACATCTTTTGAGTTTCGGGCATGTGAAGATGGATCGTTTTGAGAGAGTATTCAGTGAACACATACCGTGAATCATTAAAATCTTGACTTCCTTCTTTCCCGCATTCTTCTTGGCCTGTTGCTCCGGTCGAGGAGTGCCAACTGGCGTGGCCCCCGTTGGTGTAGCTGAGGATGACATTGCGCGAAGATTGAAAGTTGGGAAACGAGGTATATGCGATGATGTATGAGTTGAAAGCAGGAAACTACACTGTCTAGACGTAGCAGCACGCAACAAAAGAAATCGCATCTAAAGGGAGGGTTTGGACTTTGTATCGTGTAAGTGGCAAGTTGAAGGTTGAATGAGAGATAAGGCTGAGTTGGGAGTTGACTTAGTAATCCGTTGATTGGTGAGAAGAAAAAACTAGAATTCGATGGCGCTACTAGTTTGGGTGAGTAACTGGCGAGCTTATGGGATCTTTGATCCGATGTAGGACAGCTTATTTCACGGTTCTAGCTGAATAAACGCTTTCTGTCATATGCTTTGAATTTTGATGCATTTGAATTGGTGTGCATTGGGACATGTGTGCATGGATATGAGCTTTACTGAGCAGCATTGCGATGGAATATTAGATCCCGGGTAAACCAAAATTCGGTCCATCATAAAGTGGCATGGAAAGAGAGTTGCATATTCATTCACCCAGAACTTTCACCATTTTTCACTCTTAGCAATATGCACATTCAATGTCCATAGCTTTCGTCGCTTGGTTCATCACAAAGGTCTATTAAGCCCTGAATGCGAGTCTATGATACAGCGCAGCGAAGCGTCTCGGCCTGCATGCTCTCCGAGTCGTCCCGAGTATATATATCTCCTTCTTCCACTGGTTTTCCTGCCCACAAATCCCATACTTTTAAAGTTTTTATGTATATGCGTAATTTAGTGAGCCTTGCTGCCGCCCTGCTTGGCGTAGGGGCTGCGAGGGTCGTTCTTCCACTCGTCGGCTGTGCGTATGTCAGTTTTGGGTCTACAGTTCCGCAGCAGGGTATTTCGGGGAAGTTCGTACAGGCCATCATAGCGTTCTGGGCAGAGTTGGCGCCATAGGCGATAACGAGGCCTGGATATCGCATGTTAGTCGAAAGATTCGGTTTCGCCAGCATAAAAGTCCTCAATTGCGGGACGAGTCGAGCGCAGTCGGGCGCATAATCGAGACATTTGCAATCGTCGAAAGCTACCGAGGATACTGGAAATCACATACCAGCGGCGAAGAAAGGCCAGTAAGGCTTCACTGTAGTCTGTTGTTAGTCCCAATGATTCTGCGCATTTTGAGGTGGGAAGCAATTGGTTCCGCCGAATGCTGCGGCCGGTCGAAACGTACAGAAAGGAGCCGGGAACTTCTTGAAGGGGGCGACGCCGAACCAAGACATGATGACGGTATTTGTGAGGGACGAGGCGTTGAGTTGACGGAGGTGGGCGAGGTAAGCTGGTGAAGTTCTTCAAAACGAGCCTTTTTCCCTTAGTCCAACCAGAATGCTTCCGAGCGAGTCTGCAGCCGGACAAGGGTTGTCTGCCTAAGGCACTGAATTCCACGGTACGTACCAAAGGTACATCGTCTGGTACCTTTTTCTGAGAATCACATGCCTTGTCACATGATTTGCACTTACATAAGCTACCGTCTACATTAGTGTGACATCATGGTGCTAATCCTGCTTGTGGTGCCTGTCGGGCTTGTTCTCCGCACCGAAAAGCGGAGAGCCACAGCCGGTACGTACCACCTCCAGCTCCATTTCCCCAGGTTTCTGAGACTCCTCGCTGCTCCAAGTCTCGACATTGCTTTAGCATCTGCAGGAATTCGTCCAATTGTCTGCATTCTTGCGTGTGGCAGCCAGCGTCTTGCCCTCTACTTCAGCTCCCCTCGCTTATACACGAGTCCAGCGTGTCTGCCTGCACGCACTCTGCGCTTCCAGCCAATAACCGCCGTTGCATTAGTCCGGAGCAGCCTTGATCGGGCATTTACTGGTGCGGGGTGAAGCTCCCTCTGCAACGTGCCTTTTTCCCTGGCTGCAACTCTGAGCTCCAACTCGCTTCTGGGCGGCAAATTAACACAGTATCCAATCGGCCCTTACTCTTGCCCTCCATCATACCTTGTGCCTTCCGCCACTGATTGCTCTCTGCTCCGTCCTTATCGACTATCCCCCTGGTCTACTGCACCTTATCATCACCGCAGACCTTACTCTCTTGTCTGTGACGGAAGCTTGCGTCTCGACACCTTACGCTGCAGCTTCACAAAAGGATCGCCCTCAGTTTTGTCTTTGTTGCCTTTTGTTATTTTCTCCCCCTCTTACACCAACACGACACACGTCATTATGCTTGCTCAGAGGTTGTCTCGCCGCGTCGCCGCGGTAGCCCCTCGCGCTGGCGTACGAACTCTGGCTACGACATCTTCGATGCAAATTCGAACACCGTCGATGGGTGATATCAACCCTTCCCCAGCCTCGATCGAGCAATTCAACGAGAAGCAGAGAGCGTTCAGAGAGCAGCTGGTGGAAGCACAGAGGGAAAGGGGAGCTCGTGCGTTTGGATCCCAGACCTTGCCTGACTCCGATACTCCTAACCAAAGCTCATCTCAAACTGCTGCAGGAGCTACAGCCGAGGCGAACAGCAATTCGCCTGATCGCAAACAAGGCCCACTGACGAATCTAATCTACGGTACTAAAGAAGGTAGAGAGATGGAAGCTCAGATGGAGGCCAGCTTTAGCCAGGTCTTGGCTAGAGGCAAATACGTCCACTCCATCGTGTTCCACGAAGTAAAGCCGGACAAAGTAGAGGAGTACATTCAGCTCACGGGAGAGTTCTACCCCAAGATGGCCAACACACCCGAGAATAAGGTTCACCTAGTGGGAAGCTGGAGAACAGAAGTTGGCGACTGTGACACCTTTGGTAGGAAGAGCCTCTACGCATGATTTGCCATTTTACTACTGTTTGCTAATATTATCGCCTATAGTTCATATTTGGGAGTACCAGCGATACGAGGGATACCACGAATCCCGACACTCCATCTCTCACCACCCCGAATTCAAAGATTTCAACACGAAGCTCAGCAAACTGATCAATTCTAAGAAAATCTCTCTGATGCAAGAATTCTCCTTCTGGCCTACGACTCCCCCACGTCAGCTAGGAGGCGTTTTCGAGCTTCGATCATACACTCTCCACCCCGGTAACCTGCTGGAGTGGGAGACCCACTGGAGAAGGGGACTCAAGGCTCGAAGGGAGGTCATGGAAGGTGTTGGCGCCTGGTTTGTCCAGATTGGCGAGCTCAACACAGTTCATCACCTCTGGCAGTTTGCCAACTTGGAAGAGCGAAGAGCTCGCCGAGAAAAGAGCTGGTCTGTTGAGGGCTGGAGCGACACGGTGCACAAGACAGTGCCTCTGATCCAGTCCATGCAGTCGAGGATCTTGATCCCCATGCCTTGGTCGCCTGTAGCATAAGCCGCGTGTTATTCTGCTTTGGAAGTCATATCTTTTCAGTGCGTTTGATTTCAAATCTGAGTTGTTTTTGGCGGCGTCAAGGTGGCTTCATGTATGTAGGAGTTGACATTGTGTATGCAAAGAGATAGGCATGAGAAAGGCATCATATATATCTGTATATTGTATTCTTATCACTGTTTTGATTTGCTACTTGCTACTTAATCTATGACCAGATAGATCTAATTGGAGACACAAGGGGTATTTCAAATGTATATGCTACCAATCAGACCAACAATATCCCCTTCAATGACAAAATATGTATGCACAAGAAAATAATCACCATCAATGCTCTATGACGCGACACTCATACTGGTAGCTATTTCGTATATTCTTTAAACTGCAAAGTCATGACAGCATCCAAGTTCCGCCGTGCCTGGTCTAACACGATGCTCAGGTATCCCAATTTCGAATACAGAGAGATGAGGCTGGGGTCTGCGCTCTCTACCCGGACTTTTTCTCGCACATAGACCTCCTCCAGCTGTGTGTTTGCCGTCTGTGGTCTTGAAGCCGCCGGGGGTTCAACTGTGTGGTTGGCGGAAATCCGCTTGGTATCGGAAAAATCGTCTCCCCCTGGCTTGTACTTGAAGATGACATCCATCTCGTCGTGTTCGAGGCGCCGGAACGTGCCGATAGCGAGGCCGAGCTTCGTGCCAAAGTGGACGGGGGCGTGCACGGGCTCGAGGGCGCGCATGAGGAGGACGATGCTGCACTCCTGGAGGGTGATGTAGAAGCTGAAGTTATGCGTCAAAGGTGGTGTAAAGTGCGAGGACGGGCAAGACTGGGTGGTCCAGTTCGTGTCTGCCTCGTTGAGGGATGGGCCTTTGAGGAGAGCGATGGAGGACGTTATAGAGTCGGCGAGAGCGCGCATTCCTGAGGAGAGGGCCTGGGCTGCGCTGGTGGAGGAAGCATTGGCTTCGGAGCCAGACTCGGATATGCGATTGTTGGATAGTAGCAGGCTGAGAAGGTCGATTGATTCGGTCAGATTGGTGTGGAGGGTGTCAAGGACGTGGATGTGGACGGGGAACGATTGCGAGAGGGTGAGTGTCTGCGGCGCAATGGTTCGAAATTGGAGACTGAGGGTCTAATTTGTTCCGATGTATCAGCTATCCAAGTCCCAAGAAATGCGCAAAAAATGGGAAGAAATTACCCCCTTGACGATGCGCGTGCCGACTCGAGTGATGGTGCCCTTGACCCGTTCGTTGCGCGGCGTGCTCATGACCAGCGTGCTGCCAGGATCAACCGGCGCCAGGAGCGCATAGCAATCTTCCAAGCCATGCTTGAGGTCCTCGCAGGCCTTCAAGGTCCTCCCGACAATCCATGCCAGCTCGCGTTTCTTGAAAGATATCAGCATTTCGCTTTCTTGTTTCCTGATTCCCTCTAGGAAGACCCAATCGCAGTCCTCAGTCTGCGCGGTTTCGATGGGCGCCATTGGGGGAACTAGCTCATAGCTACTTGGGTTCAACCGACCTGGGTTTCCGCGACTTTTATCTTGAGCTCTTCTGGGGAAACGGGAGGCCAGATGTCCAGAGACATGGCTGTTCAGCGGGGGGTTCGGAGCGAATGGTCGGAGCCTGGGATACAGGCAGCCATTCCCTCTGAGAAGAGGCCAGTTTTTTTTTTTTTTCTTCAAGATGTTGAAGCTGAGGGAGAGTGAGGATGCTGGCGGCGCTTCCTAGAAAGATGACGTTTCTAGCTACTGGGTGCGCCATAGGTCGGTCACCGTAGTGGGGTTGGCGATAAACAGCGCCCGATAAAGAAAAAGTGGGCTGGGCGAGAACTTAGGAGCAGGAGCCAGGCAGTCATGCTTTTCGATGAAAGTCTTCTTTCTTAACTACTCGACAACTGACCAAAATAGAGCATTTGCTTTCACCTCTCTGAATGCTTCCCTGAATGCTTCTCTGCTGAATTTCTGTTTCCTGTTGAATTGGCCTGTGCTATTTGCTTAAATCTTCGTTTTTTAATCCATGCACCGGCAGGGCTTTCTGTGCACTCCTTCAAATCCGCCACCACCGCTGGTTCGCCATGACCCAACCAGAAGATCCCCCAGCTAAGCTGGTGCCTGGAACAACAGGGAAGATGCCACCAATTCCACAAGGTAACAAAGGACACATTTACAGATTATTTTAAGATGCAGAGTTTAAAGATGATCTAACAGCTGAAGTCTAGGCGCCAAGATTCAGAAGCGTCCGCTCACTCGGCGCCAGCTCCCAGCGTCATCCAAGACGCCAGTCATTTACGTGTCTTCAAAGTCTCCCTTCATGTCCGTCGTGAAGCGGACTAGGAAGTTCCTAGACAAAGCCTTACGTAACAATTCTTCTACTTCAAAGAATCTATCATTGCACGCTCGCGTCGAGGCATTGAAGCGGGACAGTGGCAGTGAGACTGCTCGTGGAGCAACGGTGACTGTGATGGGCACCGGCAAAGCTATTGAAAAGACGCTAAGCGTTGCAAGCTGGTTTGAGCAGCAAGGAGACTGCGTTGTCAAGATTAGAACACGGACTATTGGAACCGTGGACCACGTGGTTGTCGAGGACGCAGACGACGCGTTTGGAGACGATAACGAGAGTCGGCTGAGAAAGCTAAACTGCATGGAGGTTGCCATAAGCCTGAAATGAGCCGTTTTGAACACTCTACGTTACAAGAAACATCAAAAGGCAACACAGAATATTGTGGAGAAAGACATGACCAGGATCACTGAAAGGCTGCCGCTCATTGGCGATGCGGTCAAGACAGTAAGCTCGAGCTTTTACGTTACCAAGGGTCAATCTCGCTGACCACAACAGAGCCGGCAGCATATTCGTCGACAAACACGCATGAGCGAAGATGGGTACTTCTCTTATTAAACCATGAGAACGCTGTCATCGATGAAGCACACTTCACAAGAACCATCCCAAATGCCATCGATAGAGGCTCAAATTAGCAAAAATAATCGCTTCAGTCTCCCCATGCCTATTCCCCCATGCCGTCTCAATTAAAAGAAGAGAGAAGAAGAGTTCAGTTCCGATACTCCGATCCAGATGCAACCATTTACCGCCAAACCAAATGACCGACCCCGAAAAATTCCCAAAAAAAACTCCTCGCTTGCATCAAAACGCCAATGATCCGTCCTCGCCTAGCCAGTTGTTGTGAATCCGCCATACCGCTTAGACAAGACAAAAACAAAAACAAAAATCAAATGTCATCCGTCTGCGCCGTCTTCCCTATGCTCATATCTGTCTTTCAATATCATTTTTTTTTCTCTCGAAAGAATTTCTTTTCATGTCGCCAGCATGTCTTTTCGAATGAATAGATTGATGCCTCGCGATTTTCAAGTTAGGCGATAGGCGCTTTGGAACTGGTTAGCATCCACAAACCAACTTGGGCAACATTACAAAATGCTTATGTGATTATTTACTTACTCGATAATCAGCTCTTCGCCTCGCCACACACCACTGGCGACCCAGAGCCCGCAGTTGACAAACTCGGCGTAGCGTTTGTCTGCGGTCTTGACGGTGGCAAAAGTCCGAAAGCCGTATTGTCGGGGATCGATGTTCTCCTTGGATTCCCGGGCGCTAAGCAGAGTATCTAGGATGTCACATGGGCCCGATAATGAACCTCTGGTGCGCATCTCCAGCATGGCCGGCGGCTGGTCGGTGGTTTGCAATACAAATGCGCCCTCGACAATGCGAATCGGGCGAAAACCTCGTGCCTGTCCAAGATCGTATCCGCCAGCCTAATGATTTGTCAGCTGATGTTATTTTTTTTTTCCTTACCACGGGTCGGATTCGGAACGGAAATGGAAATGTCCAGGGTGCAATCATACCATGACTCGACCATTGCCAAATGATCCGGACCATCTGCCACCCTTGATGGTGGTGATCTCCTTTTGGACACGGTTCTCAATCCGAGAGGGCTCTGGGTTGAGTGCGACAGCGATGCGAAAGTCAAATTCTAGAGTAGGCATGGCGAAAGAGATGCTCGGACATGGAAAATGTTCTAGCGCACGCTTGCACGACTCCTCTACACTTCTGTAGGTGGATAATAGATTGGATGTTAGCCAGCAGTCGGGGCTCGGCCTCCGCTTCATAGGCCTCTCGCAATCGTCAGGGTTAAGGTTAAGCTGAGCGACGTACTTGCCCGTCACCGTGGCATCGCCTCCCTGATCCTGCTGTTGTTGAGGCGATTGTGTCTGGTGCTGAGGGCTCGTCGCGGTGTTGCTCGGTCCGCCTAACTGGGAGAAGTGGAAATTGGGTGTGATGCTTGTGTCCCACTCATCGGTAACCCAGTCTCTCTTGGTTCCCCGGTACTGATGTTCATCCTGAGGCAAGCATGATGACCCAGCGACCTCTGTTGGGGCCGTCGTGGTCGGAAGAGAGAGCGTCTCGGTATCGGTAGCCATATTCCAACTTTTGGGGGGAAACGAAGTAACCCCGTTGACCTCTGCGATTGCGAAAATTCCCACAGTCACGATTCCCAAGGCGCGCGCAAGCTGATCGAATAGTGCGCTATTCCGATATTCGGTGTGAAGTCGTCGTCTTTGATTTGTGTATATGTCGATGGCGTGAAGGTCAAAGGGTGATGGGATGTCGTCTCTTTTGACAGAGGGGGGGTGGACGAAGGCCTGTCGGCAGCGGATAGATGGGTATATGAATCTCACAATTAGGCTCCGCTTTTGGATAATCCAGGTGGGGGTATATTCGTGAAAATACACGAGGGTATATGTAATCGGGACGCCCCAGAGCCGACAATAGTAATAGGTACTTATACGGACAAAAGAGGAGCTGCTTTGGCCGCTGAGTGAGCGAGCAGCGTGTGGTTGGGTAATTGGTAATGCTTTGGATTACTGAGAGGGGCAGTCAGGACTATATCGAGCTGGATGGGAACGGGGCAAAAAGTCGAAGGGCTTCCTATTCCCGAATGTCCGCCAAACCCGGCCGAAAGAAGGAGACTTGAGGGCGAAACTGGCGTGCGAGAGGGAGGAGCTGAGCAGCGAAGGGAAGTTTAAAGAGGCGAATGGGGACTGGGTCTATTAGAAGTGTGTGTATGATTATGGGTGTGTGTGCGCATGGGTGAGTGCGAGTGTGGTGGTCTAAATCATAGTGTGGAAATAGACCCGGGCAAAGGCAGCGGTTAATGAATGACCAAGCAAAGCAACGAGGAGGGTATTTTATTTCCTAAGCAGCGGCAAAAGGGCGACTCATCCGAGCAAGATAAAAAAGCTGAGCGCGACGCTACCTCGTAACGTAATAAGGCAAGGTACGTGAGTGTACGGCAAAGTGAGATAAGGTAAGGCAGATGGAAGCCGACGGACGAAAATGAGTGCACGGAGTACAAGGCTTGTACCAAGACAGACTAAGCGCACCACTTTTGGGCTGGGCTGTATCTTTTTGATTTCAAATGCGGGTCGCGGATTCGCGCGCTGGCAACAATAAGCGAAACTCGACGCTACTGGGCAGTGCCAGGATTCGGCAATGGTAGCATTTCCGCAATGAGGAAACTGGAGAGAAGGGAGAAAAGAACCTGAAGTGGAAGGTTTAGGAAGTGATATGAATGCGAGCGATGGTGGCGAGCTTGGCTCAGCATAATGGAGAGAGGTTGGAATTATTTTTGGAATATAGTTCGTTGATATGGCATGATTCTAATGCTACTGCCTACTAACAACAGCAGATGGTTTATTCCGCCGCTTAGCTGAGAAGGACCCGGTGCAGGCGTCAGAGTCAGAGTACCGGCCAAGTACAGTACATGCGTGGTACCTGTACCTGTACGTGCATACAATTTACAGTAGGACAGGCAAAAAAGGGAAGAAACAAGAGCTGGTGTTGTACATGGCTCCGTACTCCGAGTGGATGGGCTGCGGGAGCGGGATAACCAAGAAATGCGAGTGGCTAAAATCGAACAATGAGAAGAGCAGATCCTTTCAAGCACAAACGCAATGGATGTACTGCGCGAAAAGAGAGTTTACAGCAGAGAGGGAAAAAGAATTTTTTTGCCATCAAAACGAGGCTATACAGGACAACTGCTGTGCGGACACCGTCATATGTCCGAGAGCATGCAAAAAGCGACTCAAGACAACAATACAAAGCGGCTATAACACCTCCCGGTACATGCCGCTGTGGCTGGCAATCAGGCGGAAATGCGCTTTGCTCGTGGCGCGGCCAGCTCGGGCACCGAACCGGCGGGTGTGAACCGAGGCTAAACTGTGTTGGAGGAGTTTGTACAGTATACACGCTAAGATTTATGGAAAATGGCATGTTTGCCTTTCCCGGCTCTGCTGGCCGGCATTGAAGGCTTTTGATTATGGCTTACCAGGGGGTTGGAGGAAAGGGAAGGAATTTTCATGGACAAATCTCGCTATGGCATATTGCTGCTGGAAGACGATTAAAGGAAGGATTAAAGGCCGAGGTTGCTGCGGACATGGAGTCGCCGGAGCAGCTTCAAGTGAATGGTGAAATACGGACAGCAAAAGGAAAAATGTCGGCAATGAGTTCATTTTCACTGATCTCTTTACAGGTAGTAGTGGTGCCTAATACCTAGTGGTATCCAGGTAGTCGGTACAGTATCAGGCCGGCAGTCGGGCATTTCCATGTCAGCGAAGAGGAATAAGCTCTACGGAGTGGCATCCTGGCTCTACAGCTACATAGAGGAGAGGGGCGGGAGATGGGAGATGGACGAACTGCAAAGTATCGCGGAGGTACTTTTCGATGCTCGGGGCTTTGGAATTTGGAATAAGAGGGGGCACAGGCTATGGATGGGAGCGTTTCGGCGCGATTGTCGACCCGGGCTAGTGGAAGTGCGCGCACGGTGTGTGCTGGGAGCAGGTAATCGGGGGCAAAGAGAAGGCGGCGTGGAGGGAAGGGTACACAGGGGGTACTTGGGCACGGCGTCTGTGCTTCACAATGCCGGCTTTGCTGTGAAGTGCTGGAATGGCTGGAATGTGTTGTTCTTTGTCTTTGTTTCTCCGAAACTGCGCGGGAAATGCTACTCGATTCGTGCCAGGGTTCTATACTTACCGATTACCTCTGCCTTTGACCTTTTACTTCTTCCATTGCTTACTACGCAGAAAAAGAACTGCTATTATTAACAAACGCCAGCCACTATTATCATATCCCGAAACAAAAAGGCAAAGGATTGTGGGTGTCCGCGGAATAGGCGACATGTTTGTCGGAGAATGGTGCCTTGTCTGGGGTGCTATCTCCGCAAGTTGTTACGGAATCTCTCGACGCTAACTCCCTGAATTATACGACGTTTACGCAGCATGTACCAGTATTTGCCATGTAATAGGTACTATGAACAGTACGGTGGACTTTTTGGATCTCCGATTCCCTTTTTTTGCTGTGCTGTGCAGTTCAGCGTGTGAGAGGAAACGGTACGTCACTTTTGTGATCCCGCCATCACATTTGTGAAGGATTCAGGGTGTGCATACAAGCGTCTCGCTTTAACCCCACAACCCGACGCTGATTGATGGATCTGGTCCATACTGTAATACAGCAACACCAGCTACTACCTAATACGACGTCGGATGGATTTTATATAGGCAAATGAGTTGGTATGATCCAGATTTCGGAGCATGAGAAATGATAGACCCGCTCTTTGAGTCGCCAAATGCCTAACCAGTAGCCTTATTTACGGAGACCTTTTAATCTTTGGAGCCAGCAAATGATGGACCACCACATGGAGATGGCTGTCGTGGCCAAAGGTTGAGGCTGGCTGCTGTAAGATACTGTATACACAGCTCATGACATGTACATGGTCGGTACTGTACCTTGGCGGAAGAATGAATAAGGATGAATAAGGGCGTACAAATGAGAAGGAGACCCCGCCGGAACGCCATTGAAATCTTATCAGCAAAATACCCACCATTGTACTAAACTGACATGCGCGCGGCCGCTCAGAAGGGCCCCATCTCCGCGGTAAGCTACATGGACGTGCATTGATTCAAACACCGATTCTTTCTTTCTTCTTTTGTATTATTATTATATTATTATCAATTATAGCATGCATCCTACAGACTCTTTTTCTCCTCTATATCATGTGTCATTTTCTTACATTACTCGTTGTATTTAATTTATTTAATTTTTCTCCTTCTCAGCTGACATATACAAAGCAGGCATTTACTCTCCTCATTTCACACCCCCTACGGAGTTTGGCATCTCTCCAGACACGACACGGCGTTATGTTCGGGCCGGACATGCCATAACGGCCGTTGCGGAATGCGGGAGGAGAGGGAGAAAAAGCGTACCCAAAAGAATGCAAATATACGCCAGCTAGACAAATTAACTTATTAACAAACAAGCATGGGGTTTAGCTTCAGCTCATCCCATCCCGTCGACGCCTAATTTAAAAAACAAGGCCGCTGGGCTTTAGGCTGCGAGCTAAGTAATACGGATAGCCTGGGGCAAAAGGAAAGAGAACTCTCTGCCCAAGGATTTTTAATCTAGTGCCACGATGTGTGTCCGATTGCTGCTAGATGCTTTAGCGGATGACTTTTCTTGATAAGCTACTGCTAATGGCGGTAATCGATGCGTTGCGGTGTGAGTGTCCGTCCGTGGGTGTGTGTGGAATCCGGATATAGATGGAGAAATCGATGGAGAGCAGAGCATCTCGATGAGGAGAAGCAGGCAGCTTTGAGATGCAACTTTGGAAATACCTACTGACGCTTGATTACCTCAGCTTCCGGCTGGACCGCAGGGCTATTGGGTGTGTGTATCATCTGAGATGGCCAACGCAGATCGAGTGTCGCGCATACATTGACTTACCTGGTGTAGTGAGTGAGTGGTATCGAGGTCGTAGGTGTCTCTTTTTAATTACTGCCTCAGTCTTTTTCACTCTCGTTTGTTTCCAAAACCCGGTTGTCTCAGCTTTTTGCAGTTTGCCCTCAAGCATTGCTCCAACTAGGTAGGAAATTGCCGCCAAAAATGGCCAAATGAAGCAGGTAAATCGTATTCGTATTTCAGAAACGGAAACATCCGTTTTGGTTAATACCTAGCTAACAGGAACATGCTCAGTCTTGTGAACTACATTACAACGCCCTTGTCAACTACTTCAACTATCCGCATCTCATCGGTCTCTGGTGTTGCACAATGCGGAAATATATGGTGACCTCTTTATTGCCCAGTTTGGAGAGCGCTGTAGCGTAAGATATCTGTTCAAGCTTGTGAGTGCCCATTTAGGCTCCGGATTACAAATATTCGCTCCGAATCTAGTTTACGCACAAAGAAATGTGTAGTACTATTAACAAAGGCTGCTCTGCCTTTTTGCCTTGAATACCTTGGCTGAATCGTGACGTATGCACACAACGCCCAGCTAGAGTCACAAGAAATGGTTGTTTACGAGTCAGTAGCTGCGCTTGGGGCTCTGATTAAAGCACTGCTGCTGCACCGTTTGGGGCGGTAGAGGGCCGATTATTAATTGAAGCGAGGCAGATTTTGCCGTTTACGGGAATTCCAGGGCGTCAGTAGCACGGAATCTGACCGTCCAAAGACGAGGAGATGCCTAGTATTTGGCTGTCAAATGCTGTTTTGTCGGCATCGACGGAGATCTTTTTTCAATGACATTTTGATAGGGAGGAGCCTATTCCTCTCCCTCGTGTCGATGCTGGCGCGCCCCGTCCTCAACGTTGCAAAAGCTACTCATAGCAGCAAGGATAAAGCAGCTGCTATACCACAAGCTATTATCGCTGCATGAATAGCAAAACGCGTGTAAGACTGCAACGCTGGATACTTCACACATTGCTACTGACTAGCACATCGTAAAGACCATAGCAAAGTGCTTTAGCGGCTCTGGACCTTCGGAACTTTCCATTGCCAAAAACTGGTGCAGCGGCATGGTATACGACAAATCTCCACTTTCACGGACCCCCCCCAGCACGGGGCTTGAAACGTGGAAACTCGCCGATGAGCTGACACGCGCAGAGCATTTCATCGTGCTGGGCAAAAACAGATGAAGATCAATATGGGTTTGCCCGGTGAGAACAAGGCATCGGGCTGCTGCTTCTATCCTGGTTACTGGTTAGGAGGATAGGCGACTGACTCGGGCCCTTTGGATATCTGATAATGCCTCACTGGTAGATGCATGCCATAGGTATTTGTGTCACGCTTTACAAACAGCACTTTGCATCGGAACATCTCCCCGTAGCAAGTAGGTATCACATCATATCCACCACGACCACCAACGCACCCTCCATCGTCTCCAAAATCTAGCCCCAAAACGCCTCGCGGCACCTCATCTCCCGCTCCTTCTGCCCAAGCAATAGCGCATCCAACACATCACGCCTCGTGCTGCTCCATAGGCCATTTCATCCCGTCGATTTTACCCCTCAGCCATTCACATCACATTGCTCACTCACATCTTTCCCCCCCAACTACCTACCTACCTAGTCAAAGACCACCCCCTTAGCTCACACCATCTTTTCCTTGTTTTGGCCAAACGCAGCACCGAGCAAGGAGCTCTCCAAATCGAGCTTCATCCCGAAAACCTTGTCGGAGCTCTCTCTCTCTCTCTCTCTCCATCTTGTTTTTTTATGTGTTTACTGCATCGCCGAAGCTTGGGGCCGGGTTCCACTTCACGTACACACATGTTTACTTGTTACCCACAGAATATAAGCATGCCATGCTATGTAGCAATTCAATTCAACAACGCCGCCAAGCCGAATTCGCACGGAGCCGAATCCCGCGGTAAGGGTGTTGCATTTTCATGGACACGGTAGACGCTCGAAGGTGTATATTCCGTGACATGTTTGTGACTTTGCCTTGAGGCTGCCCTAAACGGCGAATGCCATTACCAAATCGTGTTGATCCTGCTGCAGGTTTGATGCCCAAGAGAAAAGTACTACTACCACGACTACTACTACTGCCACACATCTCGATTAACTCGCTTACAAGTGTAAGCTCCAGCCAGCCATTTACTACTCACTGCATACCACTCCCTCCATCAACTACAATTCTTTCCTCCTTTACTCCATTAGCAAACTAAAAACGAATCAAATAAAACAATAGATAAAAGTAAAAAAAGCTAGCGTCCGCTGCTGAAAAGGCAAACCCGCCCACTCGGCCGACCACCATCCGAAAAAAAATGCCACCCCCTCACGCAGCCGTAAAATGTTACCGATCCCAACACCAACACCAACACAAACACCAAACAAGAGCATCTGCTGCCCGCTAAATTCACGGTCACTACAACAAGTACTGCTCCGTAGACAACTAGGTACTGTTGGATACTTGCATGGTACCTACCTACCTAGGTACTTGCCATCCATTTCGTCTCATCCCAGAATCGCAAAAAAACTCCACTCGGGTGGAATAAGCATAATCGGCTCATAGGCCGGCAACGAAATCTCATGACTGTACATGCCGCTATGCGTGTAATAACAACCACACAAAGTGGCAGCAGGTGTGTCATGCGGTGCCAAGAATAGACTCCGTAGCAGTGACGTAGCAGTAACTGATGGACGTTTACAATTCACGTGGCTAGAAGTCCAAGTATGAACGAGATGCCTGGTTAACGGGAGTTGTTCTGCGTCCTAATGCGGCGTAGCCAAATCGACGGTTATCTGCCATCGGCTGTTTAATGGGTCGATGGGCACACGACTTTGATCGATCAATGATACTACCCTCCGGCGAGTTATCGTTTCTCTCCTACGACATACACAAGTCACTCTACTCACAGTTACATGTCCTACGAGCCATCTGGCTTTGATGCGGAGTCATGCCATAAAACATCTCTGTTACGTTTCGTGTAATGTCTATGGTCGTTGCGTCTATTCACACAAGAAAACGAGCATCGCCATGCTCAAATGTAAGAAGAAAATGAACCAAGAAGAAATCCCTAGTGTCAAGGGGGGCCTGCTCTGTCCATCGTCGACACCCTTCGCGAGAAAACCTCTCATCAAACGAGTTTCGACAATAGGCTTCGCAGCCCCCCGCAGATAGAATCGAAAATGCCCTCTGTGCATATCCAGCACACCGCGGGCATGTCCCAGCCCCATAGCGCCCCTTTTTACCAGCCCTGGATCCGTCTGTATACTCATCATAACGACGCCATGCACATTTGAGTTAGCCGAGAAGACTAATGAGAAGAAATGGGAGCAGCCAAGGAGCTTTCTCCTAATGTTTGTGTCAAAAGAAAAGAAAATTTCAAGTCCAGATTGCCAAATTGACATCGCATAAGATACAATGGAGAAGCGAAGAAATTCGTAAAAACCGTTTCGAAAATCCGAAACCCTAGCCACACATCTCAGCCCTTCCCGGAGCCCGACCGCCACTGTGATGCTACGACCGAGTCCCTAAAAAGTCTGCATGGACAGGAGAAAGAGGCAAGTGCCATGTGGAGGTTGTGCCTAAGCGCCCGTCTTTAAACAGTGACGGCGGGGTGGCCAAGGGGCGGCAGGACGTTATCGCCGTACTCGCCACCAAAGTTTCCTACAAGTATGAGGGTTAGCATGACGGTGTAAATGAATCAACGCAAGCGGTTTCAAAGTCACTAACCTGGGGGACCGTAGTTGCAGACGGTGTACCAAGAGTTCAGGGAGAGAACAGTGCCAGCAGCGCACTGGACGGTGGCACATCCGACCTTGGTTGAGCCCTTCCAGACAACCTGGGTGAAGTGGCCGAAAGCGTCCAAGTCGAGGCCAGAGGGAGGGTTGGACTGGCCATAGAACTGCCAGTTCTCCATCTCGTCGTTGTACCACTGGTTAGTGACACCACGGCGACCAGAGATGATCTGCTGGTCGCTGATATCACCAGAAGAGCCAAAGCTGGCAAGGTTCTGGCCGTAGGAAACAGAGCCGCCGCCCTCAGTCCTGTATATTTGTCAATTTCAGTCACTCCATATCTGGGCCAAGATTCATTCTGATTACTTACATGTCGTGAGCGAAAACGCAGGTAGAGGCAGTGATGTGGGCGAATCCAGCGAGCTGATCATCCCACTCAAGAGCGGGAGCAGAGTGGTTGGCACGGTGAATGTTGTGCTCGTTAAGCATGGCACTCTGGTAGTCGGTGGCACCAGAGCTGGAGCTGGAGCCGGAGCTGGAGGCAGCGGGAGAAGCAGCAGCAGGCTTGGGTGAGGGAGAAGGCGCAGGCGCAGGCTTAGGAGAAGGCTTGGCCGCAACCTCGGGTGAAGCTGCCGGGGGAGGAGAAGACTTCGGGGCCTGAGCCACAGGAACAATAACGGGTGTGGGAGCGGCCGGTGCCGGTGATGGCGGAGGAGGGGCCGGCTTGGGTGAAGAGACGGGAGGGGGAGGAGCGGCAAAGACGGGCTTAGGAGCCGGGGCCTGGGGAGCAGGAGCAGGAGCAGGAGCAGGAGTAGGAGCAACAGCCGGCTGGGAAGAAACGTCCTGGATGAAGACTCCACCGGCAGCCGAAGTAGGCGCGGTAGGGTCGACGGTGACAGTGACGGTCACAATGTCGGTCACCCAGTCAATCTCCAGAGCACGCTTGTCAAGCGGCATGGCGGCGGCCAGAAGGGCACCGGTGGCCAAAAAGAAGGCGTACTTCATCTTGAAGGTTGGAATTTCTTTGATTGAAGCTGTGAGATGCAGAGTTTACTATTTGTTGAGAAACCAGTTAGCTTTTAGGGTCTATTTGAACATGCATTATATAAATGGAAAAGTAATAGGTTGTTGAAAACTAGGTAGGCAGATGACGGAAACATCAAAGAACTGAGTACAGAGGGTTTGAAAACAGCAGCGATTCACAACGAAGATGCCTTGTGCGTCATCCTGTAACAAATGCCAGAGGCTGGAGATGTCTTCTGGAACGCGGCGTGAAGAAACCAAGGAATGCAGACTGGGACATGGCCGTTGGAAGCGGAACAAAGACCCACAGATTGACACGAGGAATGGGCCAAGGCGATGCTGGGGTAACTTGTGAGGGGACACTTGCCCAATGTGTCGTGCAAGGAGTAAGAGAACGTCTATGAGGATGCAAAATGTATATAATAATGAATGGATTGACATGGTGGCTGGTGACTTGGCAGTGAAGCCAAGCCAATCGTGGCTCGATATGCAGATATACAGATGGACAAGATGCAGGTGAAGCTGTCGATCGTTGCCTTACCTTGCTGGATTTGATGGTGATCCAAATGTGAATCTAGACACCAGGGACGAAGAGCTTGTGATATATATCGGCTTGCGTCAGAACCAGTCTGGGGGGGAGCAGCGCTGCTTTCAGGATTTCGAATCGAGTCGGAAGAGTCTGTTGGACAAGCCAAATCTTTTTTTGTTCGTGAAGCTGAATCGACGAAGAAAAAAAAAAGAGAGCGTTGTGTGTTCAGTCGGCGGCTGCGTGCACTCGACTTTGTGGATAGCGAAGCTTGAAAGAAGAACCGGATACCAGGCCGATAAATAACGAAGTGAATCAATTGGGTCTCGGAAGAAAAAAAGGAGTGGAATGTGCCGTCAAGGACACGATAAGGAGCGTTGAGAAGAATAGAGGGCTCTCTAGGAGTGAAGGGCAAGGAGAAGCGAGAACAGGACCAGAGAGAAGGAGTGGCGACGTTAAAAAGGATCGGAGGTCGAATTGACCAGGAGCGGCGACGGGGGAGACGGCGTGTAGAGAGTAGAGTAGAGGAAAATGGAAGTGGGAAGTGGAGGAGGCTAGGGAGACGAAGCTGGGATGCTAAAGTTTGCAGTGTTTCGAGATGATGCGCGACCCCGCTACGGGCCCTTGCTTGTGGTTTTTTACAGGGCTGTCTGGAGCTGGAGGGTGCTGTTGGTGGCACGAGGGGCCTTGTGGAGGCGATGCCCTGCCCTGTATATGTTGGGCAGAGCAGCTCTCAGACGCTGTAATTGATGCTTGACGAGTGTGCGTGTATAGTAATCGGTGCCTTGCAGCATTTGCGCTGGCAACGGCTATTAATATGTAATTTTTATTTTTATTTATTATAACAACATCTTTGTTTTTGTTTGGCTGCTATAAATACCAACAGCACACTCTGCGTCTGCAAACATGAACAGGCTTGAACAAGGCAGAAACACGCGCATGTGCCTGTTCCTGAATTTCCATGTTCCTGACGCTACGAAACAAGCCAAGTTGCTTAGCTCTGCACTTTAATGCCCGCCTAGCCTGAATAGGGCGCCGGAGAAACAAATCACCAAGAGCCTGGGGGGTGGGGTTAGCAGGGGGCAGCTGAGCTCCAGCTGGGCGCCTACAGTGCGTTGATGTGATGTGATGTGCAGCTCTTTTTCTTTTCCACGGCGATGATACATGCAGCTTGATGTTGAATGCAGTCATCACCGAAGTAATACTAATACTATATGCTTCCATTTACTACCACACAGTTAGTATGCAGCACAGAGTAGCCTAGAGTACGAGTCTGCCCTTTGCGTGGTATGTATCCATCACTGGGTCCAACGCGCGATGCTGACCGCTGCAGGCTTCTTCTTCTCCCAATATCAAAGCTCCTATTCGGAAACAAAAACTGACAAGAAGAAAAATTACTGCAAGGCCCTAAAAAGGAACCATTCTAGACCACGGCTCATAATCAAACGTAGCGCGCTCGGACGCCAGATATCATTTGCCGCTTTGGCTGACCCCGGCAGTCCAGGATGAGAGATTCGCCAGCCCCCCAACGAGACTGTTGTTGACATCATTACTGCTCTTTCGCTACCCTTTTTTTTATGATGGCTCCTTTTTCTGTTGTCCTCTTGGTGACCAACATCCCGGGGTGGGATTTTCGTACGCAATCGCAGATGCTCGGCTCTCCAAGATCGGATGGCACAGCCGCATTGGCGAGAGATACTGTAGAGAAGGGAAGAAACATTTCCATCAGGAGGTTGGTCTCGTATTGCCACCATCATTCTTTGCTTGTCGAAGGATTCAAGACTGTGATTGCAAGTCTGAAACTGTACAGATGGTGTTCTATGGCTTTTCGCATTCTCGCCGCCGAGGCTTGTATGAGACTGTAGAGAGGGAGGGCACACGATGGATGATGCGATATTGCCTACTATATTCATCACACGTACCACCTGGCCCTTTCGCTCTCTAGTCCCTCCTTGATTTCCTAACAATGTTCTCATAGTAGCGCTTTTCATCAAAATTTCTCCTTTTTTTCTTTTCTTCTTTTCTTTTCTTCTCTTTTCTAATTGCAGCCGTAAAGCAGTGCAGCTATTAGCTGAATCTACGTATCCTTTCCCCCCCTCCCTATTGTCCCGCCTGTTGTCGAAACTCAATCATTACGCCACATCTTCTTTTTCAATAACGTCTAAATTCAATATTCATCTACTCAGATATATCAACAGTCAAGCTAATACCTTTGCACAGGATATTTCCAAGCCCAATGTTCAATTGCTGACTGTCCACCCCAAATGCTGACCTCGCTATCCACACACCCTCGCGCTCCCCTTCTCGATCTTCTCTCCATCGATTCCTCATTCCCGCCTCTCGCAGCGCTGTGCCTTGCAGTAGCAGCAGCTCCAGCAGCAGCAGCAGCACTTACGCGGCACCGCCTGGCCTGTTGATTGTGCCACCACAGCCAACCAGCGCCGGCGTCTCCATCAAACAAGCTACAGGCGGCGCTGCGGGACTTTTATCCCTGAAACGACACTAGACGCTCCTGTCCCACCCCCTACTTCATCTCCAGCGCCGTGCTGTCAGCCTATGGGGAGCCCGCCCTGCCAGCGTTTCGATGCTTGTCTGCCCGAGTCGGCGATGCTAATGAGATTCGTACATGCAGGAGGGGGGGTTGTATGTGATGAATGTCACTCATTTCCAGCCTCGGCTCTCCTTGTCATACTGCCAGGAAATTGCATCGCTGGCGTCGGTGTGGCCTACATGTAGGCTGGTGTAAGTCGTCGTCGATGCTGTCCTTGGCTGTACAAATACAATTACACAGTTTACCGTAGCACCCCAACCCGGCCCGCGTGTTCCGCGAAGAAGGACGGGAGAAGAGTAATACGGAGTAGAGTAGCATCCAGGAACCCAAAGTTCCTCAAGAAACAATAGTGCAAGCCTTAAAAACGCGTAGATCGCCACATCTCTCCAGCCAGATGCGGGGTGCGCCAAAAAGGCAACCTAGCTACAGCGCTTGGCAGGTCGCCTTATTCTAGCATTTTGAGCTTTTCTTCCTTCTTTTTCTTTCTTCTCCTCTCTCCGAGATCCATTTCTTACTGTACTTCAACCCATAGGACCATCTGTAGTGGCACTATGGCGGTCCGCTTCGTGGTTCCGCACTGGCGAAAAAAAAACTCTGTGCTCCGTACTTGTGTGGTGCGTCTCATGAAGCGCACGATTCGGACGCAGGGGTCGCCGGGTCGAGGCCCCAGGCCCGAATACACACCATCGCACCCTTTTGCTGGCTTGTTAAACGAAGACATACTGTATCCTGGTATACTCGCAGTATTGCTAATGATGCTGAATACATGTACTATCAGCGGGGACATGCCATATGCCACCATTGTTGCCAGAACCAACAGCGCAGGGTGAGACAATATCTCCATACATTGTTCCCCAATACCTACCCATTGGCCATGTCCCATTCCGGCCGAGCAGCCGTAAAAGTTCCAATCAAGTGGTGCTTCCACGCAAGCTTCCATCTCCCTCTCTTCTCCTCTGTGTTATTCCCTCATCATTTCGGTACGTCGGCCCATCTCTTGGTCAAAGTCCCACAACCTTGATCGCACGTACCCGCTCGATGCTAGCCGTACTGCCTAATCACATCCCCCTAGCTGCATCAGATATACTGCCGGTCCCTAGGATTCCCCATCTCCCATCACCAGGCCAGGCCCAGGCCAGCGCCGTACCAGTGGTAATTCTTCTCGGTCGGCGTCCGGGACGACTCGACGCCTCGACCCATATTCGCGTGTGCAAGCTTAATCAGAGCCCTTTTAAGGGGGGCGATTCCTGCATGTCTTACATGCAACGGTGCTACCTACATGCGTTTTGCACTTCGTATCTTGATGCAAACCACTATTGAGTCTCGGCAGAGCTGTCCATCAGCTAGCATATTTCAAATGCCGCACAGCAGCAGCTCATCTCTTGGCGCCGAATACTGAATAGATCTGACACCTTGGTGTACATGTATGTCTGAGCACTTATAGCTCCAGTCCGTCCTTAGACGTTGCTCGCGCTGGTCCCCAGAACCGGCGTGGATTACTCCACCGGGGCAGACCTTCATTCCCCCTGATTGCTACTGGTCTACAGCGCGACCTACGTGTACACCATGATGCACACCATTCCGCATATGAATCTAGTACTTGCAAGTAGCATAGCTGACGGCCACTCCATTAGCCCTGCCAGATGCTATATGCCTTACGTACTTCGTATTTCTGGACCAAGAAGCAATATAACCAGATGCCCACAGGCAATTTATGAACCTCAGCTCAGCTCATCAATGTCATCAAGTAAGCCTCCTATTAATCAGTTGCCCCGGCCCTTCCAGAATATTACCAGTACGGGGTACGAGCCACGGAGCCCACATGCCAAAGACGGTATCTTTTCTCGTTTCTGCTCTCGCAGCTTAACGGCCATCACATCCCGAGCTGCAGTGGGGGCTTTTTTTCGGGTCTGTAGAACTGGCCGTGTTTGAAACATTGACGCTGCCAGGCTAGAATAGAATAGCCCGTTTTTTTTTTTTTTTTTTTTTTTTTGCTTCAAGGAAAACCTATTTTTTGGTTGTTTTTTTTGTGAAAGATGCAGCTAAGCGCCGCTAGTTTTAAAACCCCCTTTTCTGCGCGGTGGCGTTATCTAGATGGCCCTGGCGTGTGTAAATGGAGCTCTCACCACGGTCTGGCTTTGGATAACCTGTAAGAGCAGAATTAGCTGCGAGACATGGGATTGGCAGAATACCCTGCATTCTTAAAATAGAGTGAAAAGCAGTTTGCAATTCCTCTTACCACTTATAGAAAACGACAGCTACGCGTGGGTTAAGAACCACTGCTTCATCCAATCTTGCTTGATAGCTCCAACGCAAACATTGACTTCCATCGACCCATAGGTAAACCCGCCGAGTAGATACCGGCGCAGGGAGCGAGTTATATGGCTGAAACAGCCAGATGGTCTCTTTTGGGCTCCTCTAGTCCAGTCAAAAAGGATTTTTTTTTTCTCTTGGCCTTTGGCGCCTTGTGTGGAAGCCAGCTTGTGGAACCTGACTGTGGCGGTTTCATCTTCCGCCAATTTTTTTTTAGGCTGTCCGTACACTCCAGCGAATCCACAGCAAGAAAGAGCAGCAAAACGTATCGTAATGGGAGCCTGGGTCCGGGAGGTTCGTGCCACTGTAACTCTATTTACTGCCAATTTAGAGGAGCTGTCATTGCATAACTGGCAGCCTATCTTCTTGGTTGCCCAGCATGAGCTTCGAAATGAGAGGTAAGAGGATTATCGTGCATAGAGACAACTGTATGCAATACAAAAAAACAGCTCAATAACAACGTTTTGGAGTGCTCAGTTACCGGTCATATTGCTCTAGCCATGAGAAATGCAACATAGTGTATATTAGCCGGACTTCAACTTTCAAGGCTTCTCTATGCCATCAGAGAATTTAGAGTAAAATCCTATATATATATATATATGTATGTATATATGTATGTATGTATCAATAAGTCGTACTGACTGTAGCTCTGTTTGAGTCTATGTCCAAGTGCTTACTGTTTGAGTTTATATCCAAGTGCTTATATTAATGTCCTAACATGATGGCGCAAATTTAATAGCTATATTATAGAACCCTGGGCCCCCGTAAACGTGCCCTACTGTGATTCGAGCATCGCTCTTCGCTGATACCTGCTCTACAGAGTTGCTCGTCCGATCCTTGATGAGAATCTTGCGCTGGAGGACTGTCTCCGAGAACACATTGCCGATATGGAATCTCGCCTCGTCCTCCATCGTAACGTTCCTGGCAGAGTTGTTTACCTCGATGGGGAATAGCTTTTCCAACTCGTCGACCCAGGATAAGATCTGATTGGCAATGTTCTCAAAGCTTTTCCTGTCATATAGCGCTCACGCAGTCTCTTTTTACTATGTCAGTGCTTTTCTGTCTCCGGCGGGCAATCTCCTTGGAGCGATTGTGCAGCCGTTGGAATATGGGATCCATGTCGCTGGTATCACGGACCGTTATCTCCTGTTTATCGGCGCGTCCTGCATATCGTATTTGATTTCTCCTGGGTGGCCTTGAAGCAGTGTCCGATATCCTCGAGAAACCCCATTGCATCCCTCACTGCATTGTCGGTACACGTAGTCGAGGTAGACGCGAAGCTCACGTCGCACTCGATCCCAACAGCCTCGCCCCATCGTCCCGGGCGAGTCTTCGCAACGTCTAGTTTAAGCTGATATCTCTCAAAGTCCTGCCCAAAATGGCGGCCGAGCTGGATATACTCGAAAGTTTGAACGCAGTTGTTGAAGAGTACGACAACGCTCATCATGCCGGTAATTGGGAATAAAACTGATAAGGGCAGGGACAATCATTAAATAAACAATCCCAACAAGAGCCAACTCAAGAACCGCCCGGGGTTCACTCTTCAAGGTTGAAATTAAAGAGTTTATTAACAGTGAATATATCTTGTAGTGATAAAATAGTTGAGAGCGAATCTAATCAATAAAGGGTTACACGCCAGACCGTCAACCACTGGACTGCTACATGCAGTTACTAGAACTTACACAAGACTCACAGAGGTTTGTCTGGCGGAATAGTTCATCAATAGCAAATAGTCCATTCCAGGCATATAAATCAGCGCCTATATTCAGCCCATTAAATAGCTTAATACGGAAAGCATTTATAAAGGAAGAACCTCAATGGTTACAAATTACGCCACAGACCCTCCGGGGCCACAACCATTGGACCAGGTCGGTTGCTTTCTCACCAGATGGCCGCTACCTTGCTTCAGGATCAGAGAATAAAACTATAAACATCTGGATTGCAACAACAGGCAAAGAACAACCAAGCCCTCAAAGCCTCTTTGGCTCTTTAATTTTATCAGTTACTTTTTCAGCAGATGGTCGTGACATCGCCGTGGGGTTAGAGAAGAATATTGTAATGATCTGGAACGTAGCAACTGGCGAAAATCAGCGAACCCTTCGGGGCCATATTCGTTCAGTTACTTCGGTTGCCTTCTCACCAGGTAATAATTTCCTTGTGTCAGGGTCTGAGGATAAAACCATCACGATTTGGAATACAACAACAGGCATAGAGCGGCAAACGATCCAAGGCCATAGGTTTCCGGTTACTTCAGTTACTTTCTCACCCGATGGCCGCTACATTGCATCAGGGTCAGAAGATCAAATTATAAAACTCTGGAATGCAATGACAGGTGAAGAGCATAAAACACTTCAAAGTCACAGTTATTCAGTTACATCAGTTTCCTTTTTAGCAGATAGCAATTGCCTCGCCTCAGGGTCAAAGGATAAGGCTATCAAAGTGTGGGATATAGCAGCAGGCAAATCACAACAAACTCTTCGGGGCCATAGCCGTGCAGTTACATCAATTGCTTTCTCAGAAAATGGCTACCTTGCCTCAGGGTCAGATGATGAGACTATAAAGATCTGGGACATGACAGGCAAAGAGCTTCAGACCCTTCAGGGTCATGGTCATGTAGTTTCTGTAGTTTCGTCAGTCGCCTTCTCGTTAGATGACCGTTACCTCGCCTCAGGATCAAAGGATAAGACTATAAAAATCTGGGATATAGCAACAGGCAAAGAGCAGCAGACACTTGAGATTGGTACTGAACTATGGACTATATCCTTTGACAATACGACCTCATACCTGCATACTGAAATCAATCTTATAAAATTGAGTATAGAGCATTACAACGAAGTCCAATCTATGACGGCAGCTCAGGTTCTTTCCCTAGACCGGCTCAGAGTCAGGATCAACGCCAACTCATCACCGATAATGCTCAAAAGGCGACTCGTTTTGGATGGGGCCTAAGCAGCGATAAGCTGTGGATTACCTGGAATGAGCATAAGATAATGTGGCTTCCGCCCGAATACCAGCCTTCCACGTCGGTCGTATGGCCCTATGCATCACGTTTTACGTCGCTACAGGTGCAGTCAACAGATACAGCTATAGCTCTGGGTAATGATTCCGGAGCGGCGGTGATAATTAATATGTCCGGCTCGGGGCCATAACCCTTGTCATAATCTCTACGAATAACACGTCTTTTTCTTTTCTGAATTCTTCGCAGAGTAGCGTTTTTATAAGACTACGTTAATAATAGTATTTAATAAGCGGGCGAGACTACCTATCTCACATCTTCTTATATGAGCTGACATGCCTATGAATATGAATGTGGATGTTGTTAGTAGGCCAAAGCACGTTGCCGATGTCCAGTGAGCCTATATGGGATCGTATCAATTAACCTAGAGTGTATTATATATATGACGGTATCATTGCGATCTGCGACAGATTTGAATGTAAACTTTTGTGGTAGGTTGCAGCGGAGATCATGCAGTATGATTTCATACTTTGGTAGAAAAGGCCGAATCGTGCTTCATGTCTAAAGTCACTCTGCATCTTTTCAGCCCGGCCCACACGCCCAGGAAATTGTAATAGTACCAAAAGATTGATCACTCAAATCAAATACTTTAATTGCCGACGCCTTCTTCTTATCCTAGTTTTCTGGTAGTTGCTTGCGTCTTACCAATGGAATTTTCTAGGGTAGGGCTGTTGATGGATCTAACCGCCACATTCCTCTATAGCCAGTGTTAGTGGTGCCATTAAATCCGACTACGAGCCTCATCACATGGTATATAATAGGCGGGAATATGCTTCAAAGGTGAGGACCTTCGATCCGAAAACCTGGTTGGGATGTATATGGTTACAAAATATCTCGGCACCATGCCAAGAATTACACGATGACCTTGGCAGGACAGGCAGACTGACATGTTAAAAATGTTAAACAAAGAGAGAATCCCTTATTTTTAGTTGCTTTACGCTAACTGCTATGATGCCTCAGCTCGGCGACGACAACAGAATCGTGAAACTAGCTTGTGCATGTGCGACTTAGCATATGTGAACGGGGTTATAAGAAAGCACGATAATGCAAAAGCCTGAGCTCCGGCTAGCCAAAGAATTGACTTGTGCAACACGTTACTTTTCAACATTCTATTTCAAATGTCTGGTAGCAGATGTATCTCGCCCTTGAACAATCTACTCCATGATATTCGGCTGTGAAACAAAAATCTCCTACCTCCAGGGCCCCTAAGGCCCCCTCTTACAAAGAATGAACATAGCACAGTCGCCCAGGTAACAATTATAGAAAGTGTGGTACGCAATATGTTGATGAGTTATTATTTTGACTCAAGTGAGAATTGTACATGACGCATAACTTGAACTCTTTTCTCTTTTTACTGTGAAGCCTCCGACTTTGCAGTGAAAGGCTTGCCGTCACCGGGTCCAATTCGCACATCAGCAAAAATCTGCTTCGGCCTCAGCTCAACGGGAGTAACGTTGGTGGGCTGATCGGGAATCTTCTTCTCCAGTTTCTAAAGCCAGGCTCAAATTAGCGATCGTGGCGTTCATTTCATGCATTAATTTATCAATGGTAAAGGCTTTGACGTACCAAGTTGTCGTAAACACACTTGTTGAGCTTCCACTCGGCAGGGCGGCACTGCCAAAGCTGCTGGTTTCGGTTGTCGAGACATTCCCAGTGCTTGCGGAACTCGGCTAAGCAGTGTGTGTTGATATCGGTAAGCCTGTGCCCCCCAATCGTCAGTACCCCTCCTTCAAAAACAAGTCACTCGTACGATCATCCGCCTCCTCAACATAGATGATTTCCCTCCAATTCAAGAATTCTCGTGAAATTTATTCGCAGGCGTAAGGAAAAACGTACACACTCTGGGCGCAACGAGTTACCCTTCGTCCCTCCTTCAAGCAGTTCAGCTCTCCCTTGCCGGGGTTCTCGGTCTTGCACTGCATGTAATCATCGTTGTAGTCGCGGCATCGTGCACCGATGAAGAAAGAGGCTGATAGCAGAGGCGCAGAGGAGGCACCAATCTCTTGGACCTGGGGAATGTTGTCGGGAAGAGGAGTGGTGTCGATGAGCACCTGCTGGTGGAATCTGCCACATGTTAGCTGCTGTCGGAAGAGGTATGCCAATCCGCCGTCAAAGCGACTCAATGACGTCGCAGCTGAATTTACGGGGCTTAAGAAACATACTGAGCCCGTCGTGATGCCATGATTGCCGGATTTTTGCTCGACCCTCTATAAGGCTTCCGGTAGGATAATGGAGCTATGAGGTTCTTTGGACGACTGCTTAGTTGAAAGATTGAAGTTGCTCTAGCCAATCAAAAGCGACCGGGGGGTCAGCAACCGTAGCCTTGCTGGTGCACCTGAAGTGATTTTTGCAAGTACATGGAGGGAGATCACTTTTGGCAAAAGGGACCTAGACGTGCTGTAGCCACTGTGTTTTCAGAGCCTAGCGCATTACAAGGCGGGTACCACAAGTACCTCTAGGTAGCTGCGCGAAAGAGACTGGTGACTCAGCAAAATGTAGGTGTCTCGCCTCAGAAAATGAGCTGTGATTGGCTAGTGGCAGACAAGGCTGGCCTTCGCGGTACTGGGGTACCTTTCTCTGAGCGCGACCCCAGCAGCAATTTTGTAGCAAGTCAACAAAGCTGCCCAGCGACGAGAAATCATCCAAAAGTCAGCATAGACGAAAGTTGACGACAGCGCGGCCGCCAATTCGTCGAACCAAGCGCCATTAGAATTCGATAACAATAATCGCGATACGATTTGCGCTCTCGTCTCTCTTCGCGAAGCTCCTTGGGAGCTAGGTTGAATCTTCGAGCAATTTCTGGAGGTCCTGCGGTCTGCTCTTCATCATGTCGCTATTCGGGCAAACGAAGCCCCTTGGCTCGGGAGGCCTTTTTGGCTCGGCTCAAACTGCTCAGCCTGCTCAGCAGACACAAACAACAGGCGGTCTCTTTGGCCAGACCCAAAACGCAGGCCAGCAGGCCACGACAATGGGAAATACGCTGCTGGCCCAGCCGCAGCAGGCGGCGCAGATTCCAGCGCTATCGCAGTCACAAGCCCAGCTTTCGAGTTCTCTGTGGCAACCAGGCCAAGAAACACCCCGTAGGTCTCTAAATACTGAAGAGTCGCTTTTTTTTTTCTTGCTAACGCTGGATGATGTGGATAGATCAAAAGCCAATTCTGGAGCAGATGAAGCTCGTGACAGAGAAATGGGACCCTTCCAGCCCCAGCTGCGTTTTCAAGCATTACTTCTACAACAAAGTCGATGAAGCACACATTCCCTTTTACAAGCCCCAAGCACACGAAGACCCTAGAGAGTGGGAGGAAGCTCTGCAGAACAAGCCCGCCCCTGGATTCATGCCTGTGCTATGTGCTGGCTACACAGGCGTCGCGGACCGATTAAAGACACAGAAGCGCGCCATCTCCGAATTTAACACACGACTACACCAGATTAATGGCTGTTTGGATGCTCTGTTGCAGAGACACGAGCTGGAGACAGAAACAAGGGCTCTGGCTGCCAGGAGGCGGCAGACGATGATTTCTAACCGATGCTTAGCACTGGCTGCAAAGGTGCAGATTCTGAGGAATCGCGGCTACGCTTTGAGTGGCGATGAGGACGATTTGAAGAGCAGGCTGCAGGCTTTGGAGCGCGACGTTCAAGACCCTGCGGTCAGTGCGAGGGAAGAAGAGCTGTGGAGCAGGCTGATTGTTCTAAGGGGATACTCTGAGAAGTTGAGCCAGGAGCTAGAGAAGCCAACAGGCGCCGAGGGCGAGCTGGATGAGGAGACACAGACAAGAGCAAAACGAGTAAGTTTGGTACCCAGAACAATGGACCATGGCATTTGGCGGCTGGCTAACCCACTGATTTCTAGGTATTGGAAGATTACGAGAAGCAGCTTGGACACCTGAAGAAGGAGCTGGAGGCGCTGGGTGTGGACTATCAGGGATGGGAAAACAGCAGAAACCCGCCCCCACGGTCTCGATAAGAAAAAAGGACTTTCCATTTTGAAATTTCGGGAGATTGTGTTATCAAGGAGGGAGTTTTACTGAGGCTATAATGCTGGTGTTTAATTTGGAGACTCGCGGATTTTCACGTATTAAACCGACTGAGATGTTAGTCATGGCAACGTTATTCTAATGCGATAGAAGGGGAGGGGGATTTGAGTCGATTCCGTTTTTGTTATGATTGTAGGCTGCTTCAGAAATGGATAAATATCAAGGCAGGTTCGGACGACATGCACATTTTCATTGGTTGTATATGAGACCTCAGCCTTTTGAAATGGATCCAATATAGAATCAATTCCAATGTTTATGGAGATTTGAGATTTGAGATTTTTTTATTGTCTCTTTCCGATTCTATCGTTGTATCGTTTCGTTTTCGTCCTGTCTCCAGTGACTCGATATACAGTTTTTTCTCCTTAACTTTATATAACCTCAAATGGTTACCATCTATCGTACAGTGATATGCCTTGAAGCCCGGCTAGTTTGACCTCGTTGGCATTTAATATATCAAATTAAGGATATTATACCGGGTCGAAAAAGGTGAGGTATGCATGTTTTTATAGAAACGTAGCCTATATACGAATTTTTTTCCGGGCGAGATTTAAAAGATGCGGCTAATCATATCGACGGCGAATGGAGCTGTATCGCGAGGTTAGCTATGCTGTGCCCTGTGAAATGCGAAGAGATTTCAATTCTTTCAGTAGGAACATACAGAGGTAGAGCATGAAGGCCGTAGCAGCAACCTGCTGGACGGTGAAGAGCGCCTCGGCCTCCATGGCGCGAATCTCCTCGGGAGACTGCTGCGGGGGGGCAACTATTTTGGAGTGCTGTCAGCAATTGCAATGAGGATTCATCTATTACATCACCCGCCGCATAAATCCCATCGTGTCTGAGGGAGGGAAGAGGGGGCGGCGAAATGTACGTACATCCTCCAAACATGGTGATGGGTTGATTTGTTGTTGTTGTTTAGTCGAAGTTGGAAAGTTGGAGAGTTACGTAAAAGATGGGCGATTTCGGCTGCTGGGGAGCTAGTTTTTGCACAGGCTGGAGAGTGATACAGTGCGTGACCAGTACTGCTGAAAGTTACAAGTGATAGAATTGGAGAGGTACGGAATACTTTGCGGCTACTAGAACGGCAATAGCGATAACGATAGTGCTAATACCCAGAGGTATGGAGCAGTATAGTACCTGCTAATCTAGTATGTAATGCAGCACCTGTCTAAAATGCATTAGAAGATCGTATGGAAATTATGGAACCAGAAAAAAAAAAAAAAAAAACTTCCCCAGGTCCGGAGCCATTTGCCTTTTCCACGGGCAGATAGCTCCAGCAGCGAATCAGAGGCCGTCGTGACCGCTCAGCGTCGGCCCGTGAATGGCCGATATCGTTTTGGCGCCAGGGCCACTGCACAGTGGCAGCTCTCACATGGCCTGAATCAGGATACTCATCACCTAACCAAAACCTCTAGCCTGCACCAAAACAACCACGTCTCCAACTCGGGAGAAAGATTAAGCTCTAGTATTGCAGAGGTTTTTTTGTGGTGGACACGAGTCGCGACGCACTATGCTCCAAGCATCCAAGCACGGCACTTCTCCAAAATGACTGCGGAGTCGACTCCAGTATTACGGAGCGGTTGTTTGGACCGACGGATGCGGTGCGGTTGCAAACACGGAGTACATGCATTCATGGGCTTATCAATGCGATATCCGGATCCTGGGGACTATGTAGGGGAAACACACGAGGCACACGAGGCCCCTGGGATATCCATTTGGCGTGTCATGGCCGATAAGATGGCTGGCGGCTGTCCCTGGCCTGAGCTTGTGATTCCAGCCAGTATCGGAGACTTGCCAGGCGTTGGCTTGCTGCTGCTCACCGTCTTACAGCATTGTCATCTGATCCGACCCATTCTATTGGGCTACTTTAACTCTATTGACGGCGGTCTGGGCATTGAGAAAAAGATATAAATGCTCGAGTCTCCTTTCTTCTCACGCCGTTCGCGTTGGCGAGGGCCTCAAACTTTTTAGCGCTATCACGGGTACCGGAAAGCCCCACGAAAGATCCGCCACGAACTTTTTCGATAGCCATCCAACAAAAGGCCAATACCTACATCATTCTGGGGGGTGTTTAATTAGAGGCAAATCTTTATCAACCGGGCGGGATCGGTTCAAATTTTCGTCGCCCTGACCTTGTTTTCCTCCTTTATTCTTTTCTTTTCTCAGTCATCGAGGGAAACAAGTGGCCGTTGATTGTGCTTTTTAAACTTTTTCGTTTTCGTTTTCTTTTCTGCCATGGCCTCCAGGCTGGCTATCGCCCGAGGGGCTGCCCTTCGCCCTTCATTGGCGCTGACCCGACACGAAGCGAGGATTTGCGCTCGCGGACAAGGGTCCCTCTTACCCACCCGCGGCCTCACTTACACTGCCAAAAGTGCTGCTGATGTTCGCGGCGCTGGTTTTGACGACAATGGCGCTCTGCGACGAGCACCCTTTGAGGCTCTGCAGGATGATCCAACTTACCAGGAGATGAGAAAGATTCGCGCTGAAAACAAGCTGCCATGGAAGGACTTTAGCGCTCGCCACATTGGCCCTCGTGACGAGGAGATCCAGGAGATGCTCAACACCCTGGGGGCTGAGAACATGGATGGCTTCATTTCTCAGGTTATTCCTGCGGATGTGCTGGATGCTCCCAAGAAGACGATCCAGCCGCGCGTCTTCAGCGAATCGGGAATTGTGAGGGCATTCAAGAACATGAATGCGCAGAATGACATTCGCGTGTGGATGAACGGCGGCGGTTACTACCCCGTGGAGATCCCAGCCGTCATCAAGCGCAATGTCCTGGAGAACCCTGCTTGGTACACCAGCTACACTCCCTACCAGCCAGAAATCAGCCAGGGCCGTCTAGAGTCCCTGCTCAACTTCCAGACCATGGTGTCTGATCTTACCGGCCTTCCTGTGGCAAACGCCAGTTTGCTCGACGAGGGAACTGCAGCTAGTGAGGCCATGACCATGTCCCTGACCAGCCTGTCAACCTCCAGACAGAAGCGACCTGGAAAGACATATGTTGTTTCTCACTTGGTGCACGATGCTACCATCCGAGTCATGCATGGTCGCGCTGAAGGATTTGGCATTCACATTGAGGTCTTGGATCTCTCTGCGCCGGATGCCCAGAAGAAGATCAAGGCTCTCGGCGACGACTTGATAGGTGTCATGGTTCAGTACCCCGACTCAAACGGAGGCGTTTCAGACTTCCGGGAGCTTGCGGATCTTGCACACAAGCAGGGCACCCTGCTGAGTGCCGCTACCGATCTCTCCAACTTGACTCTCCTGACGCCTCCTGGTGAATGGGGTGCTGATATTGCTTTTGGAAACGCACAGCGATTTGGTGTTCCCCTGGGTTATGGTGGACCTCATGCTGCTTTCATGGCTGTTCAGGACGGTAGCAAGCGACGTCTCCCTGGCCGTTTGATCGGTGTTTCCAAGGACCGTCGTGGAGACCGAGCTCTTCGCTTGGCTCTGCAGACCCGAGAACAGCACATTCGGCGAGAAAAGGCAACTAGCAATGTTTGCACTGCTCAGGCTCTTCTGGCCAACATGTCCGCCATGTATGCCATCTATCACGGCCCCGAACAACTCAGAGAAATGGCCATCAACAACCTTCGACACGCCCGCATGATCCAGGCTGCTGCTCAACACTATGGTCTGAATGTCGCTACTGCTTCCGTCGACTCCGAGGGCAAGGTCCTCTCCGATACCGTTTCGCTTTACTTCGACGAGCCTGTTGTTTGCCGCTCTCTGCGCCGCGAACTCATGGATCAAGGCATCAGCACCGGCAAGGCCTGGTCTCCTAACGAGATTGTTATGGCGGTTCCCACCACTTTCACGCTCAAGCTCTTTGTCCGCATCGTCAAGGCTTTCCAGACTGTTGCGTACAAGAATCACGCCGATGCTGACCTCGATGTTTCCTCAAAGTGCTGGAAGGACGGATTCGCACAGTCTTCAGAAGAACTCATCAAGAGCCTGCCCGCGTCTGTTCGACGAGAGTCCAAGTTCCTGACTCACCCTGTTTTCAACTCTCACCACAGCGAGACCGAGATGCTGCGCTACATGTATCACCTCCAGTCCAAGGATCTGTCTCTGGTTCACTCTATGATTCCTCTCGGATCCTGCACCATGAAGCTCAACGGCACCACCCAGATGGAGCTCATTGGTACAGAGAACACTGCCAACATGCACCCTCATGCACCCCACAGCTGCGCCAAGGGCTACCAGAAGCTCTTTGACGCCACTTCATCACAGCTCGCTGCCCTGACCGGTATGGATGCTACATCTCTTCAGCCCAACTCTGGTGCTCAGGGTGAGTTTGCTGGTCTCCGAGCAATTCGAAAGTACCACGAACAGCAGCCTGGCAACAAGCGCGACATCTGCTTGATTCCCGTCTCTGCCCATGGTACCAACCCTGCGTCCGCCGCCATGGTCGGTATGCGTGTTGTCCCCATCAAGTGCGACACCAAGACTGGTAACCTCGACCTGGAAGATCTGGAAGCCAAGTGCAAGAAGCACGCCTCCGAGCTGGGTGCCATCATGATCACATACCCCAGCACATACGGTGTCTTTGAGCCTCAGGTTCGCAAAGTCTGCGACCTTGTTCACCAGTACGGCGGTCTCGTCTACATGGACGGCGCCAACATGAACGCTCAGATCGGACTTACTTCCCCCGGTGCTCTGGGTGCTGATGTCTGCCACTTGAACCTGCACAAGACTTTCTGTATCCCTCACGGTGGTGGTGGACCCGGTATTGGTCCCATTTGCGTTAAGAAGCACCTCATCCCCTACTTGCCACACAAGAGCACGCAGACGCCTGTTTCCAGTGCCGCCTTCGGCAGTGCCAGCATTGTCCCCATCAGCTGGGCTTACATCTCCACCATGGGTACGTTTCTAAATGGCTTTTTGGAAAGATATATTGCTAACGTTGTATTCCATAGGTGATGAGGGTCTCCGCAAGGCTACTACCGTGGCTCTTCTCAATGCTAACTATATGCTTACTCGTCTCAAGGATCACTACCCCATTCTCTACACCAACGAGCAGGGTCGCTGCGCTCACGAATTCATCATCGATGCTCGTCCCTTCCAGAAGACTGCCGGAATCGAGGCTATCGATATTGCCAAGCGTCTCCAGGACTATGGCTTCCACGCCCCTACTATGAGCTGGCCTGTGCCCAACACCCTCATGGTTGAGCCCACCGAGAGTGAGAGCAAGGAGGAGCTGGACCGATTCGTTGATGCCATGATCAGCATCCGTAACGAGATCCGTGAGATCGAAGAGGGCAAGCAGCCCAAAGAGGGCAATGTGCTGAAGAACTCGCCTCACCCCCAGAGGGATTTGATCCTTGGTGATGCCGAGGGCAAGTGGGACAGACCCTACTCGCGAGAGAAGGCCGCGTACCCGCTACCTTATCTCCTCGAGAAGAAGTTCTGGCCTAGCGTTGGCCGTGTAGACGACAGTGAGTTTTCATCTGCTTCCCCATACGAGAGAAGGCATGTTCCCTTTTACTAACGCTTTTTTGTAGCATATGGCGATACCAACCTGTTCTGCACATGCCCTCCTGTTGAGGACACCACCAACTCTGCCTAAACTATTTAGACATGAGCCACATCCGGGATTCTTACAGGCTCCTTATTCCTCCTTTTTCTTCTTTTCCGAAAATTTCACTTACAACACTAAGTAAATATCACGACACACTAGACTTTTTGAAAACCTCAAAGGGAGAACCACATTTCAACATGGTTTTTATTGTTTTTCAAGATAAACACATACGGCGCATAGCGGGGTTAAAAAAAAGACAAATATTTTTTTGTATTATGGTTATGAAAGCGCCGGGCTAATCTCAACATTGGGAAAGGGATGAATATTTTTTGTACTAGTATTTGCTAGTTTTTATAAAGAACTGGTGGGAGGTATTCTAGATGATAGGCTAAGTGCAATAGAGTACTTGTGCCGTTCTGACTTGATCGACCAACAATACATATGTGAATTGGGAGACCAATCATGGTTTTACTCCAAGATTTGCTCTCTTTGTGTTATCTACGTTGGAGTCATGCTCACAGAGGCTCATCAAATCTGCTTCCAGCACTCACATGAACAGTTGCTCTTGAAGCACTAATTATTATTACTTGATATATGTATGTTAATCAAGATTATGCGCAGTTATCGTGAAATTCACCGTGTACTCTACATGCTTTTCCTCTCCGCCGTTTTGGTGTTGATGCAATACCAATTTTATATCCCGTGAGGTACTATCTGACTATATTAAAGTCCTCAACTCTAGAAAAAAGATCGATGTATGTGTAACCAAAAGATGTGTCCAAAATTAGTCGTGTTCATCGTTAGATGGTATGATGACTCTTAACGTGTGTCCATGTCTACCAGCAACGACAGGCCTTCGATCTCTAGGATCTGGTAAAGCAACGAAAGTTCTGTCGGAACGAACACTCGTAGGACTCTGTAATGTCTGCTCTGATGAGCTGATGGGAGAGGTTAGGATGAGATCGGGGGATAGCGCTATGGGCGAAACCAGCGTTGCATCGGAGTTCTTCCTGCTGCTCGGGGAAGATATGTGAAAAGATCCGGATGCAGACTGTGTCAGGAGCCATATTTTCTGTTTTTCCGCCTTGATGGAATCATCGAGACTCTCTATTGTGACCACAGTATCAACTGAAGGATGCCTATCTGCATCCCTGAAGAATGATGGCTCCTCGCTTGCTTTCTCTTTGTCAACCTGATCCTTATCGCTTTCTTTTTCCTGTTTAGCCTTTCTATGCCTCCGGTACGCTATGCAAGCGGTGAGGCCGAATATATAGACAATCAGTATCACGATAATGGGGATGACAATAGGTCGAGCCCAGTGGAAAGGAGATCGTGGCTGTTGTGTGGATTAGCGAAGGGCATCCCAGCATAAAGATAAATGTTCAAAAAGTAACATGTAACTTACAGATTCACTAAGTCTCCAAGGAGGAGAAGCCGTCCAACCTGATCGAGCATCCCGAGAAGACGTGAGCCACAAAGTATACAGCTCATCATCAAGGTGGTCTGGTGTCCACAAACAGGTTGCATTTTCATTGTGCATGCCATCTAATAAAAGGCGCTTTGAATAAGTTCGGATACTTTTAGTCTAGAAATTGCTGTATACTCACCTGTCAAATTCGATATCAGCTCGTAAGCAGCAACTCCATTTCTGGGATATGTAATCTTAAAGAGTCCAAGCTCTGGAGATAGAGCATTGTCCAAGGACTCGTTCCATCTAATCGTAAAAGGATGACCATTCGAGATGCTGTCATTCCATTTTTCATTCAGAAATCGCAGACCAAATCCCTCGTTTGTCGGTCCAGTAAGATTGTGAGGTTTGTAGTTCATGCTGCACGCTTCCAATGGTCATATCGAGTCGTGGAAACTTCTCTGAGCAAAAAACAATGTTAGGAAGACTGAAAAGATTTCCAATAGAAGAAATTATTTAGCTTTTGTTCTAGAAATCGCTGAGACTGGCTGGAACACAATGACTGGAGCATAGGACATCCGGCATTAAGTAGTGATTTTCGTTATAGTGAGCAACTGGGCGAACAAGCAGTGAGAGAATGGCTGGTAGACAAGAAGTCTCAGTCTGCAAGGGAGAGCTATGGCGTATTTAGTCATAGAATCGGGAAGTCAAGTGCCGAAAGAGGGGGGCGTGTGAGCTGAGAAACGGCGTCGCCGGACCTGGTGCTATCGTGAAGGTAAAATAGAGACGGAGGACATGGATTGGGCGGCACAAGGCGCTTCTCAAGCTGGCCAAGGTCACGATGGCATCTCATCGCCTAGTAGCCCCCTCTAAAGGGACACAGTTCATTTCACGATGGCTTCGTTGGCATGCTTGAGCAGAGTCATTAGCATATGTGCCGTAAATAACGAAGGGGCTCAAGTAGTGGTATTGCCACTGGGCCAAATTTAGGCGCATCTGCAAATTGGAATACACGATGGATACTGCTATGACCTTTCACACACGCACCCACACACACATAACCAAAAACGTTATGAGGATTCTCCAGTCTGAACATCTGATTATATGGAGAGAAGAGGCAAACCGCGGAGAACTGATGCCGAGCCTTCGCATGTGGACGGATCCACCATTGGACCCGAGGATCGAGATACGAGGTCCCGTATCTTGCTTGTGAGCTGTAAAAAGATCTTCAGTCTTGCGTCAGGATGAACAATGAGTGCTGAGAGTCGACAAAGGATTAGTCGAGTAAACGGCGCAGCTTGGGGAAGATCGAACGAATGATCTACCCCGAACACTCTAAAGCAAGGCTGGAGGTAGTTTGCGGCGGCTGCCTGAGAGCGCGTGAGGGCGAAGACTGAGTTCTGGTATGCATAGAGCATTCCAGAGAGCTGGGGCGCTATCGTGATAGTGAGACAGGGCAATGAAGATGGGCTCGTAGGGGGGTGTGAAGTATGCTGAACGATGAAGATGAGAAGCTTTGGAGACGATGAAAAGGACAAGTTTGAGTTTCTGGCCACCGAAGCTGTTCCAGATCTTGGTGCCCCCCTAGGTGTTGGAAGTACTTACTACGTACTGAAGGCTGAAATTGGCAAGAACTTATGGAGAGCTGCCCCGGAAGGAGGACCCAAGTTGACGGCAGCAGTACCCCACAGCACCGCGATGCGCCTGCCGAAGCGCCACAGCAAAGGGGGTGGGGCGCTGACGCTAATCGACAAGGAGCATCCATCAGCGGGGCAGCTTCTAGGCCCTTTTGCCAGTAAACAACATCGTCACGTCGCCGCAAAGCAGGCTCTCTGGAGGATTTGCCATTCGCCTCCCACCTCACATGCGAGCGGTTGGAGCAAAGAGGGGGTCTACGCAGAGGCGCACGCACTAGGCTTTTGCGAGACCAGAAAAAGCAGCGCGCAGCAGGCAAAACAAGACATTGAGGCCTCTTCCCCAAACGCGAGCTCAAACTCCACATTCTCCAGCGAGACCAGAGCAACGAATCGGGCTTGGGCTCGAACTTTGCTTCTATCCTCCCAACTCCTCCCGAATCTTCGGCATCGTGAACTCCGGGTCCCAATGACTGCCAGGACGGGCCCTAGCGGTGGCGCGGGTGCCTATGCCGACTGTGTCGACTCGCTACGCAGCTCTCTCAAATTCCTCGAGGCCTCCGTTGAGACGATTGATCGTGGCGTTTCGGATTTTCCTCGAATGATGGGCGTCCTCAAGACAGTTCGGGTATGTGCCACTTCATCGTCGAATATACGTTGTACATTATCGTTGACTTTGCCCGTAGCACTACGAACTCATTCCGCAATCCACGCTTGCTGCGGCTGAGGCCTCCCTCAGAGATGAGATTGGGCCCTACATTGCCTTTTTGCTCAGCCGTGCCGACGCTCAAGTTGAGCGCCAGGAACGCCGCATTGAGACCCTCAAGGCTCGCGCCGAGCTGCAACAGGGGCGGCTTTCTAGGCCAGATGAACCTGTACGAAGGCCTGCTTCTGCACGGAGTCGACAGCTCCGTGGCGAGGACAAGCTTCGCGCGAGGATTGTACGCCAACGCAAGGAAGCTCTACGCTACGGGATCGAGAGATTGGAGCTCGAAGTGCTTCAGAAGGAAAGAGAATTAAGAAAGCGGCTTGACAACCATTGAGGCCTAGCAAATAGAACAACAGACAATTATCTTAGCAGGTACAGGATGAATATTCTCCAAGGTAGAGAATGATTCACCCTGGATATACTCTTGGAGACAAAAAGAAACCGGAAAGGAAAGCCGTTCTCGTATTCTCCTCTCCTTCCAACTCACAACACCACTACGACACGGCAAGATCGGCTTTCACGATGCCTCTATCTCCGCGAAAAGCCTCTCCGCATACGGGTCCGATCAGCAGCGCCCGTTCCCCGAAATTGGGCTTTCACAAACCTGCTTCTTGCACGCGAGTCCGGTCTGGGGCGAGCGAACCAACATGTCTCGCCCCATTGAACCTATTTTTTTTTTCCAAGACTGAGATGAGCACTCCCTTATTTTGGGTGTGGTCTAGACCGAGCAGCATGACCTCGTGCCGCAGAGCCAAGATTAGGCGATTAGCTTTTATAAACGAAATTGAAATGCCATACCTCTCCTCCTAGCATGCCTCGTGAGCTTCCGCATTTGGCAACAACGCCAGTGTGACAATTTGTAACCTCTCCCTTAGTACGAGCACGAATTCGATCTGTTAGCGAGTCCCTACTGGTTGGATTTTCCCAAGTACAAAGTGCTGTAACTCAATCAAACAAAATTCCACTCCTCTTTTCCTTACACTTATTTACAACCCGACCTCTTTTCAATTACCAAGCGCAAAAGCACTTTCTCTCCCCTTCTCATTTCTTTTCACGATGGCACAAATTTTGCAGCGTACTTTTGCAAACAAAAAAAAAAAGTCAGGTATCATTTCAAAAAAAAGGTCTCATTCCAATATTAGCCCCCAATGGCATTTTGTACTGGGCAGACAGACACTGACCCCCTACTTTTTCTTTTCTACCAAACAGCGCCTAAGTTTCCGTATTGTGCCTCTTTTCTCTCTTCTTCAAAATTTTTTTTGTCTGCAAGCCTCCCCCTTCGATTTCATTTTTGAGCAATTTGCATACGTACACGGCTGACCTCCCGGCTTCACTGTCTTGCTAAAGAAAAAAGAACCCCTCCCTGAAAATGAAAAAAAGGACAAAACAATAGATCATAGCCTAAAAAAGGGAAGAACGAAAAAAAAGTGCCCACCGCATCTTTGCTGCTGCTTCTTTTTTTTTGATTCCACGTTTAGGGGTGAAGGGATATCTGGAGAATCATAAGAAAAGATCAGAAGAGGAGAATAATTCAGCAGGAGATAGCAGCGTAAGAAGGGTAGGAAATAACATGGACAAAAAAGAAACGTCTCGTACGTCGATGATAAGATAGACAAAAGAAGAGGAATAAAAGAAAAAAAATCAGCTTCGAATAGGAAAAAAAGAGAGAGTGGCCAATAGTGAGGTGATGCCGATGCATGCAGCCTTCAGTATGCCGTATTCTCTTTGAGTGGTCTCGTCCAAATATACTCCATCCAATATATATCCCTAGCCCGATTGCGCAAAAATTCCCGGGAGTCGTGACTCTAAGACGTGAATAAAAACAACCAACACAGCGTCAAATGAGAGAGAAAGAGCGGGTGTGGAGAGCAGGCAAAAACTGGTAGAAGTGAAAAAGGTACACGGGCGCATAGGCGAGTCACTGCCCCAGTCCTGAGATGATTTGATTCAAATCATCTGACAACTTCACTTTTCCAAGAACGGCGCTCCGCCTTTAAGAGTTCGTCATAGCTCATAACAAGATGAGATAGTTGCTAGGTGCAATACCAGTCTCTCCATTGGCTTTTCGCGCTTGCCACCATCGTCCGCTGACATCAGATATCTCAAGAGTCTCCTGCTTTTTAAAGGAAATCTCGTTGGCGTCATCGGGGTTGGCTTCGTAGCTGTAGATGGCCGTTGCTCGATAGGGGTATTCGGTGGGAGGTCCAACCTCGGCATCAGGGGCTGTCACCTTGATCTGGGCTGGCCCACCACCAAAGCCGGAGATATGGGAGGCGCGACCTCCGCCGACTTGAGAGGCGCCGCCAACAGGCGAAGGATTTTCGAAGCCATTGAGTTGAGCAGATGTATACATTTGCGGTGGTTGGACGGAAGTGGACGTCTCGGGACGACCCATGCCGCCACCGTAGTTGCTCATGGTTTGTCGCTGCATGGTTTGAGACTCTTTTGTGAGAGCGAAGGAGTCTAGGAATGCACGAGGAGTAGCAGAAGGCGTCGATCCAAAGTATAAAGTCCAGACGAGCTGCATGCACCATGGAATTAGAATGCGCAAAGCTTTCAAAAGGCATTGAAGAAAAAAGGAGAGAGTAGTTGGGGTTGCGCATAACGTACCACGACCATGGAAAGGAGGATGAAGCCAGCAGCTGCTGCTTCTCGAGCGGCGCTCTTTGAGTAGACCAGGGAGTTGACCGACGAGGTTACCAGCACCATGCCTCCAGCAGAATATCCCGTAAGTGCTACATGATAGGTCTGAATGGTGTCGCTACCGACAACATAGAAAACACCGATAATCAAGAAGAGGCTGAATATGCTTGCCCACCAAGAGAACTTGGGAAATGGATCAGTTGGTGTTTCTTGGATCTGGCCGATGATGCACCCAACGATGGTGATGAGCCACGCAAGCTAAAGATAACCGGTCAGCTCTCGCGCTTACCATATTGACACAAGGCCAGTCAGCAGGAAAAAGGGGAGGGGACACGAGACGAAACGCACAAAACCGATTGATGTAGTTGCCAGCGCAAATGGGTCGCCCAAGATGTTGCCCATCTGAAAGCCTCGTCGTCGGTAGATATTTGAGTGCTCCATTTTGTGTAATGACGGCGAGTTAACCGAGTAGGGGGGCATAAGAGAGTTGGCCAGCTTGTCGGTTTGGGGGCGAGTGGCCGATGCGACAGTCCACGCCGTAATTGTGTACGCCTAAGGGAAAGAGTGTCGTCGAAAAGCCAGTTCGATTGTCGATCAGACGGAAGATGAAAAGCGACGTGATTTTGTCGGAAATCCACGTAGTTGTTGTCCGGCACAGCCGAAGGGATAACGAGCGAAGGTGAAAAATAAACAAAAAGAAAGAAAGGTGATCGCGGCGCAGCGGGCTCTTGTCTGGTAAGTCTCGCTGAGGCCGTCGACAGAGGGTCGAAAAAGAGTAACAAGGAGAGAAGAAAAGGAAGAAATCAGCCGGATATCAGGCGAGTAGGTGACAGATGGAGAAATGGATTGGAAGATGCGGCCACGGCGTCGCTGGTGGAGTTGGTGCGACGGGGTTGGCAGAAAAATACAGGACGGCCGGTGGAGGATTCGCAGGCGTCTGTGCAGATCACCGGCAGGACAAGTCTCGGAGAGCTGCGGCGAGCGATGCAGGGAAGCAAGCGAAAGCTGCAGGTCGACTGCGAGAAGAGAAGGGAAGGGAAGAGAAGGGCAGTAGAAGAGTTGGTGCAGATGCGAGGTTTGCGACGATGCGGCAGCGAGCGAATCGCTGTCTGACTGTCCCTGGCTGGCGGTGCTTGATTTGAGCTTGGCGCAGTCGCGTGGAAACAAGGAGAGGAGAGGAGCAGGGCGAGATCAATGCCAGCGGCAGGCGGAGTCTCTGGCACTGCGGAGGATTGCAGTACCAGCCAGCCGCAGCGCTCGTTTTTTCGGGGCTGCAGCCGCTGGACGAGGGCGACGAGGACCCGTCCCTGGTGCCTGGGCCTGTGCCTGTGCCGTGCCGAGTGTCCTGTGCGCTGGGGCTAAGCAGCCAGGTCGCCTGTGCGTGCGCAGCAGGGCTGGTACCGGGCTGGTACCGGGTACTTGTTTCAACGCTGCGCGGGCGCCTGCGTGGACGGTACAGTGCTCGTAAGATAAGATGCAGGAGGAGCCGGTGGCCCCGTAGCGCTCGCGGCCGGGATGTGGCCTGGCCCAGCTATTGGATTGGATTGAGTTGGTGCTGCCAGCCCAAGCACGAAATACGACCTGCTGTATGTACTTTGCACTTTGCGCAGAGACGTTGGATTGTCGTGTCGTGTCGTGTCGGAATCGAGCCCAGCGGCGCGAAATGAAAGGCCCACGCAGGCTTCAATTTGCTGTGGCCAGGGCGTCGTCTGAAGTTGAACAAGCAGCCACCACCTGGTATGTGCTCTGCAGCTGGAGCTGGGGAGAGCGGAAGCTGTGTGTAGCTTAAACTTTGTGGTAGTACGAGTATAAATAGAACGGCGGTGCCCGCATAAAGGTGGCATGCAAAGTTTTTGTGGTAAACAGAGGTTAATTTCCAGGAATCAATGCGTCAAGCACACCAAGCTCGGCATGGAGTATAAACGAATTGGAAAAAGGAAAAAAGCATAAAGGGGAGAAAGAGAACCACACAACTGCCTCTCTTTGTATATTCTTATGCTATAAGTAATAATCTCATGCCGCCAGGAGTCATGACGAAATGCCTGTAAACCAAGAAACACACACACACACACCAAAAAAAAAGCCTTTCTTGCGCGCGCGCTGGTCAAAACGCTATTTGGCCTCCTGGCTGCCTAGTTACGCAGTATCAAGCCTGGAACAGGAATGGTGACGGCCAAGGAGCGCAGAATCGCCCTTTCGAGGAATGCGACGATGCTTCACAGTGACAATCCATCCATCATGCTGCTGGAGCCGTCACTCGCTTCTCCACCGCCGCCAGCCGTTGGATCCGCCGGCTTCCCATGCCACGCACGCACTGCATGCACGCCAGCGAAACGCCGGGGGAGAGCATCCGCGGATTGGGCTGGAGCTGGAGAGGTTCACGCACGTCTGCTGCAGCTAGGAAGCGAACACACACACATGAGGGCTGTACGAGTACGGGTATCGCAGCTACTAGTGGTATACGGGCTGCAAATCACAGGAGAGCGTTGGGTTGCGTAAGCAGGGAGCATTGACTTCCATCTTCTATCCCAAGTGCAGCAGCAGCATGTACTGCATCTCTCTCTCATCTCATAACCCGGCCCTGACCGTTGCGACGTTTTGAGATTCGACGGCGTGTCTCGCGCCAGGCACTAAGCAATAGGCTCACGATTTGTGGCTCCCCTGGCCTTGGATTGGAGACGCAGGGGCTCCTCCACAACGAGTTTCATGCTTGGTCTGCCCCACCAAACACGGAGCCTCTGGCGATGGGCGAGCAGTCTGACATTTGGTCTTTGTTGACGACTCAGCTTCATAAGATGTAGTCTTCTATACTGCTTTTATACGGGATGCAATTTGGCCTGCGGCTACTAGACTCTTGTATACACATGTAGCACTTGCATGTATGTTCATACAAACGTTGGTACCCAGACACTACTACTAGTAGGTACTCTTCGAAGCTATATCAAAGCTGCAAAGCATTGAGCTGCCTGTTCAAGACAACCGCGCGTACAGATTTATATCTGGTTCCCTCAGGCGTTTAAACCTGTTTCTTTCCATCCATCAAGTAGCTTACGGCGCTGATTGACTGGTTCGTGTCTTGTCTGCGGCTCACCAGTCGCTCCACTTGGCTCTAGCTGTACATCAAGATGAGAGATGTCGTGCGACTCTTTCCTCAGCGTTGGCGCTGCAGCAGTCCAGTCCGGGGGTTAAGCAACTACTAGTTTTCATTGATGGATAGGCTCTCACCTCGTCATGGATCAAGATCTGCACGATGCTGCCGTGATGCCCGGATTGCTTTCCGGTGTGCGGGCGCTTGGCCGGGAGTACGGAGTAAACGCCGCGTAGCAGGTCGTGGTTCCAGGTTCCGGCAACCCATCTGTGGCTCTAGATCTCAGATGTGTTGCATTAGCAATAGCGGTTGTGGTAGACCGACCTAAAACTTGAGACACACTGGCGAAGAGTTACCTAAGGCTGCTACATGTATTTTGACGCCTCTTCAAAAATCGTACCAGCATATCGCAATACAAGTCTCATACTGTAGTTTAAGCCTCTAGCACCATTGGTATCAGCATGAGCATGGCGAGTTTAGCAAATTAGGCAAATTAGCACGCTGGGTAGCTTCTAGGCGAGATGCAAGCTAATAATGGCTGGTGAAGCTTTTACTCATTTCAGGAATCTTGCCATGTCTACCAGGCACCTGAGATCAACTTTGTGAATAACCGAATGTTCCAAAGGCCCGATTAGATCATCTCAAGATTGTTTAATTAATAGAGAAGAAGAAAAAGACTTATGAATCATGCATGACAGCTGTCAGCAAACATGAGGGCTTTTTCATGAAAAAACTCTTATTTTCACTGAATCAAACTCTTTTCTACGATACGCGCAAGGCTCTAAGCTACGAGCATCGAAATTGAAACTCGCCAGGCTCCATCAAAACCCCTGACTAGGCCCGATATTTTATATTTGGCGGCCTCTTTAGCTCTTCCAGCTTAGGGAATTTAGCGGAGCTCCCAGTTACCTCCCGCCGCCAGCCTCCATTGGCTGCTGTCAGGCACGTGTAACCAAACCAGAAAAAAAAAAAGTTTTTGTTCTGCCCTATAGATGTGGATGACGGGAAAACTGGTCTGGCTGAACAAAGACGCCACCACGAATCTGTGGCAGGCACTCACAAGCGCTAGATCTGAATTTGAACCCTTTCATTTGAATAGGTACTGACAGACATCAGCCTTATTTGTCACAAAAACTCAAAATCCAAGATCATGCGACCAAGGGGTCGTTTGACAAGAGTGCTTCTACTGCCTATTAGTATCACAGCAGCTTGTTGGTTGCTGTTTCGCAAAAGACCCTACCCTTTGCCACAAAATTCTACTCCGTATACGTAATAGCTGCGATCTCGCTTCGATCTCATCGTCGCTGAAACGCGGGGAGAAGGAAGCCGGAGGTTGAAGCATCGCGAGTTTGAACTTTCCGCGAGGTTTATACTCCATGACGACCGCTTCGAGCCACACTTATCGGAGATTCTATTGCCATTGGTATGATCTAGCCTCTAAAGGTATTGAGCGTGATCTACTGTTACGTCGTCATATCCATCAATCGTGTTTCAGAATGACAGGTTGGATTCTAGCCAGTATATTCCTTGTAAGCGGAAAATATCAACGGAAGATATCAATTCCTTAGCCGTAGCATCAGGCTGAAGATCTCTCAAGATCGGCATCCAAACTCTACCATCTAAACCCTTAAAGCCAAGGGATGTAACAGTTTCTGATCTAAACGGGGTATCTGTATTTTATCATGCAGTCTGCTTCGACTCTAGTGTCGATAGCTCATCTAAATTGGGTCGGCCATCTTTTTGACAAAAGCCGGTACCTATACCACCTAGCTCTTCTGTAGTGTCCTCCAACCGTGTATGGTATGATAGGAAGATTAATCTCTCTTTACCCAGCAATTGATATAGGATCAAGGGGATGCGCATCAGCTTGCTTCTTGAATCCTCTCATCAGACAATATTGTTGTAAATGTAAACCGCAGTGGGGTATCAGCATGGACTCTTCGATATAGAAACTTGTGCAGCTTAGGATTTTGACTCGGTAAATGGCATCCATCGCATCAAGTCATTTGATCGCTCTTGTATCACCACTAATCTTCGAGCGGAATCTCCCTTCTTCTCACTTCGACCTCTACTCTCCGAATTCTACCATCAGAATCCGCTATCACCTGAGAGTTTACCAGTGCCCTGTTTTCATACCATGACCGCACAATGATCTCGCTCTTACTTCGTAATTTGGAAATCTCGGCCGCCTGGGCGAGTTGCGTAGCTTCAATCGCCTTCATGCGCTGGGTAAGGGATATGAGGGAGGCGCTGGCAGAAGAGTCGGGGATGGGGATGTCTTTGGCAGCGGTGAGGGCGGAGAGCGTAGCGGGAAATGACGACGCTGAGGAGAGGACGATAGACTGGATTGTTTCAGAGTCAAGCTGGGAGGGAGGTTGCGAAGGCGGTGGAGCATGGAAGAGATCTGAATTTGACTTGTCTGTGCGAAAAGTAAAGGTCAGAAACTGGAAACCTTATACGAGGTACTCGGCAGGCTGAAACGGCATGAACTGACATATCTTGAGGAGCTCCGCATAGACGCGGATTTGGGAAACCATGTGGTTGAACCGCCGTTCTAGAATATCCATCTTCTCGAGGGCAGCGTCGTTATGGTTTAGGCTAGAGGTGGGAGAAGCGGTAGTGCCGTAAAGAAGATGCTCGATGCGCAGGAGGCGCGATTCGAGGAGAGAGATGGTCGCTAGAGTTGTTTTGTCCAGCGGATCATCCATTTCGGCCGACATTCTGTAGTATAACCGCCTGAAATCTTAAAAATGAAGACGAAAAGAGCGTGCGCTTGCTCTATGGGTAGCGTGTGACGGTGACGGTGGAGGAAAGGATCGGAAGCTGTGTTGAAGTATGACGCTTTGGAGGAGCTTGCAGCTAGCTACTGCTGTGGTGGGTGGTGGTCGTAGTGCGGTGCGCTGTGATTCGTTGGGATTTTAGGTGCCGCGGCGGGTGCTCATCTGTATGTCCAAACAAGATGCATCGAAACTGCCTGTACGCCAATTGCGCCTAAGCTTAATTGCAATCGCTAATGTGATGCGTCTTGCTTGTTATTGAACTCTCCAAAACGGCGTTTTATGTCTTGCGAAATAATTACTCCAGCTCTTTTAAGGCGTACCATAACCGATGTCCTCCACCAAAATGTGTGTACTTCGTGTATACACGGTTATCGCAGCGTAACAAACCGGCTCAGGCACCACACGTGCCTCTGAGACATCGTTGCTTGTTTTTCTCTGCGATCCCTAGAGATAGCGAACCAATGCAGAATTATACCGCCAATAGTGGCATTACTACATGGACAACGAAGTGGCACTGTGGAAAAGGGTATAGATCGCCGCAAAAGAGCCGTTTAACCACACATCAATCACACTATTGTGGCTTGGACACAGAGCCAAGAACACCAAGGTGGCATCCGTCTTATGTGGATCCGTAATCAATAAGCAGCAGTTTGCCCTTTATACAAGCAACTCGCAGAGTACGAAAAGGACAAGATCAAAACGCATACGGAATATTCCTATTCCCATTCCTGTTTCAATTTTGCATCTTCAAGGGCTTAATGTTCGGAAGCAATATGGAATGGCGTAATCTCGAATCCAGACGGGTCATGCTAATATCCTTGCGCCCCAGGCCCTGTGATTGGCTGCGACTACCGCCGGCTGCTTGGGTCCGGGGGAGGCCCCGCCGTAAAATGCAGTCACTGTCCGAGAGGCCAGTCCGCTGCTGGTTAGAAATTCCCCCATGGCCAGCTTTTCGTAGCGGCCCTTTGTTAGATCTCAGCCTCAACCTCGACCTCAACCTCATCTGCTAGCCGGCCGTCGCTCGTTCCTCGCCACCGTTCCATCTGTTCGACCCGACACTCGCTCCATCCTGCGCCAACGTCGCGTTTGCGCATCTCCCTCTTCTGCAGACGCCCTGCGTGTGTCGCGCGACTGCACCACCATCGCGACACCCGGAGATTGGCATCGACAGGTCACCCGACCAACTTTCCGCTGTGCTGCCCTTTGAGCACGAGAGGCTGCCCATAGGGCTGCTATATCAGGACTGTTCAGCGGCGCTGCTGCTCGCCGTATATGCCGTCCTGAGAGGGCTATGACTAACTACCAAAGCATTTCAGACAGGGCCGCCTCACCTGGGGGCTCTAGCAACATGTCAAGGTGAGCATGACAACCCGGATGGCTTCGATCGAGCACAATGGACTAATTCTCTTTCCTTGTTCGACTTATAGATCGCGACGACGAGCTGGCAAAGATGGCCGTGGCGGACAGGCCAGTATGCTTAGCAGCATCGTTAATCTGCTGAATACAAGTTGGCGACCCTGTTCCCACAACATCTACATCTACGAATACTAACTTGAACAAATGAAGTTGTCGGGGCTGGCACACTCGCCATGCCCTCTGTCCTATCGCACATGGGAATAATGCTCGGCGTCCTCCTCATGGTCTGGTCTGCCATGACCTCGGCGTTCGGTCTCTACCTCCAGTCCAGATGCGCACGCTACCTCGATCGCGGAAAATCCTCGTTCTTCGCCTTGTCTCAGCTGACGTATCCCAATGCGTCTATCATTTTCGATGCCGCTATCGCGATTAAGTGCTTCGGGGTTGGGGTCTCCTACATGATTATTATCGGCGATCTCATGCCCGGAGTGGCCTTGGGCTTCAACAGCAACGCTGAAAGGATTCCTTATCTGGTTGACCGCAATTTTTGGATTACTGCCTTTATGCTTCTCGTTATCCCTTTGAGTTTCCTGAAGAGGCTCGATTCGCTCAAGTATACCAGTCTGGTTGCTTTGGTTTCGATTGGATATCTCATTATTCTGGTCATCTACCACTTCTCCGTCGACCCCCACGCCAGTCCAGACAACATTCGAGTTATCCAGTGGGCCGGTGCCGTTGAGACACTGAGTGCATTACCAGTGGTAGTCTTTGCTTACACTTGCCACCAGAATGTCAGTACTCAGTCATTTCCTCAACAATTGAAGCCGCTAACTTTCTTCAGATGTTTTCCATCATCAACGAAATCAACGACAACTCTCCATCCAGCATGGTGAAGGTTGTTGTATCCAGCATTGGATCTGCAGCATCGATTTACGTCCTGGTGGCCGTTACCGGATACATCACTTTTGGTAACTCCATTGTTGGAAATATTGTATCCATGTGTAAGAATGTCTGCCGCCGTAGTTTTGGGTGCTTCATACTGACACATTCTAGATCCTACCGGCGTTGCTTCAACCATTGGCAAAGCTGCAATTGTTGTCCTCGTTTTATTTTCCATCCCTCTACAAGTACATCCTTGCCGAGCTTCTGTCGACGCTGTCATCAATTGGCGACCTAGCAGGGGCAACTCGAATGGCGGTCGTGCTGGCTCGCCTCTATTAAACTCGGCACCAGCACAACGTGGAGATCACGGCAGCACCGCTCCAATGTCTGATCTCAGATTTGCTCTCATCACTACGGTTATCCTTACTCTGGCCTACATTACCGCACTCTCAGTGAGCAGTCTTGATCGTGTTCTTGCCTTTGTCGGGAGCACAGGATCTACGTCCATCAGCTTCATTTTACCCGGTCTCTTTTACTACAAAATTAGCGACCCGGATAGCATCCACCACCAACGTTTGGCTAAGGAAGATGATGATATGGACGGCTCCGATGAGTCGGATACCGAAGATTCGGGAGCACTTGCCCAGAGCACTCACAGCATCGCTAGCGCCGCCAGTGCCGCGAGTAACCGTAGCCGAAACGCTTGGCGCTCACGTAGAAAGTGGCGATGGGACTTGGAACACGTTGATCACAGTCTTTTACGAAAAATGGCATTGGCACTAGCGATATACGGAATGGTAGTGATGGCGGTTTGCCTCACTATGAATATTTTCTTCGCCGTCGCTCATTGAAGAAGGGGCTGACCAACCACTTTCATTTTACAACGAATGAAAGAGCTTGCCTCTCTCTTCTCTTTTCACTCCTTTCTCTCTGCCTTGTAGAGAGCCCCTTTTATTTTTGCCTTACAAATCATACCACAGAAGTTGGCTTTTTGGTGCTGTCATTGAAATGGCGTGCATGGAGTTATAGATGAAAGGGCTAATTTCGGCGTTGATTGTTTTTTTCTTATACAAAGACCTGGGTATATCGACGACAGAAACTTCAATATTTGTTCAACGAAAAACCCGACAGCGGACAGTATAGTTATTCCCCGGCGAATGAAGTTTACGGTATCAAAGCGCTATACGTCTCAACGGGGCCAGAAATGTACTCTGATATGAGCCACTAGAGAGAAGCCGATAGGAATATTCTTAGAATGGTATGAATAGTGACGAGGTATAAAGATGCTACAATTTGTTTGATGAATCACAGTGATTGACTTTTTGTGAGGGAATTTGCATTTTTAGAGTATTGATATTGAATAAATTATACAAGATACAGCCACACGTTATAACTGCACCCACGTATCATAACTCACTCCCCTGAATGAAATACAGATTTGAGCTCACCGCATACATATAATAAACTTGTTATGGTATTTGTCCCTCTATAAAACCCATACCTAACGCCATTAAAATGCCCAAAACACATATCATACAAATACAATCAACCGCACATCCATTTTTCTCCGTCTCTTTTGATCACCCCTCCAAAGTCGTCTATCGAATCTTCACATCGCCAGCCTGAACACTGCCCTTGGTCTCGCTTTCCTTTGGAGCAAAGTGTTTCTTCGGCAAGATTCCCACCATGGATAGTAACCGCCATGCCGTATCCGTGGGCTGAGCGCCGACACCGATCCAGTACTTTGCGCGCTGCGAGTCGAGCTTAATGTCCTTGTGTAGCTTGCCAGAGTTGTCATAGGGGTCGGGCTTCGGAATAGGGTCGTATGTGCCGATGACCTCGAGAGGATGAGAGTTGCGCGCAGTGCTAGGGAGAAGTTTAAAGGTCAGTCAAAATTCGCGGGGCAAAAAGCCTGGATGATATCGAAGGCGGGGGGGGGGGGGGGAGAGCTCAATTGGATTGAATGGCGTGCGTACCGAGCGTGAGCTACGACAATGTTGTAGAATGGAGAGTTTCGGCGCCCGAATCGGGCGAGGCGGATTTTGACGACCATGGCTGAAGCGAGGGGTCCTGAAGGGATCGCGAGCGAAATCTGATGATATTCAGATTTAGCTTGCAATTGGTGTTTTTGATAGTAGGACTCCGTAGCCTGGAATATTTTAGGCCGGAACTCCAGTTTCGCCGCGTCCGCCAATCAGCGTCGGCAAAACCTGAACCCGAAACCGCTGACATCACGCTGGTGTTATAAACGGCAGCTACTAGGTCATTTCTAACGACATCATGACATCCCATCCAAGTCAGGAACCAGTTTTTTTTGTGGTTTTAAAAACACGTGTAATTTCCTTCTGCAGATCTGAATTCTCAACCTTTGAAAGTCATCTTATTCATTACCCCTCGCGAAAATATCTACCATGGCCCTCAAGGTCTTTTTGCGCCGACTCCTCTTTTACGGCTTATAGCGCTAACTCTGTTGCGTAGACTATCGGCGCAAAGGCTGCGGCAGCTCTAGACCAAGAACTCATGAGCACTGGTGCCTTTTCCATTGATCAGCTAATGGAGCTAGCTGGATTGGCCGTCTCACAAGCAGGTCGGTATATTCGATTGAGGGGAAGCTACGAAGTTGGCCTTTTCGTGCTAAAACGCTACCGCTAGTATATCACCTTCAACCCTTAGACAAAGGCCAAAGGATCCTTGTGGCATGTGGGCCAGGAAATAACGGTATATTCGCGTGTATATCCCTTTTTCGCGTGTGTGTATATACCTAACTAGGTTCTTCCCAGGCGGTGATGGTCTTGTTGCCGCACGACACCTCTTCTACTATGGTTATAGACCGACAGTCTTCTATCCCAAGAGAAGTAAGAATGAGCTTTACCAGGTGAGCCTTTTTCCACATTTTACTCTTTGACCATACCCATCAACCATTGTGTATGCACGAGGATGAAAGACTCTTGTTTTGTAACTGCTCTTGGGTATCTTCTTTGGGTTCACTCTTCCAAGAGTGGTAATTGCTGATGACCGGTATCCCTTTGATATTCGAAATTGCCATGGATTATAAAATGTCGAAATATCTCCTCTATTCTCTCTGTATCCTCCCTTCTCTTCAAAACAGAGGCTGCTAAGAAGTGTTGTCCTCAGTCCAGAAACGCAGCTAACCGTGGGTCGTAGCGATTGACTAAGCAGCTCGAAGATCTGAATATTCCATTTGTCGATGATTTTCCAGTCGCCATGAAATCAACAGACCATGTAGTGGATGCGATATTTGGTTTGTGTGCCTCGTGCTTCGGCTGTGAAAAAATCGTCCAAAGCTAACCTTTTGTCCTTAGGATTTAGTTTCTCAGGCGAAGTTCGGGAGCCGTTTCCCGCTGTGATTCAAACTCTCCAAGAGACCAAACTACCCGTCACCTCGGTAGATGCTCCATCGTCGTGGGATATCGAAAATGGCCCTCCTAAGACAGGGTTAGGCAGCTCTTTTATGCCCACAGCCCTTGTCAGCCTCACGGCTCCTAAACCACTGGTCAATCACTTCACCGGTCGGCACTTTATCGGCGGACGGTACGAACCTTTACCTTTGATATGCATATACTGCCTTGTTCCGGTCCGGTTGGCTGATGTTTGGTTACAGATTTGTGTCCCCATCTATTGCCAAAAAGTATAATTTCGAGGTTCCTCCCTACCAGGGTGTTGACCAAGTTGTCGAGGTAGGGTCGTCCGAGCAAAAGCTCTGAGTTCATCCAGGGAACTATTCGGATTTCAGAACGTGTGAATGTGCCTCCTTTGTCGTATCAATCAATGTTTCTGAACTATTCTTGCGGCTGACCTCGGCTATTTCCCTTCAATTGTAATTGTGCCAGTCATTACATCACTTGACAGCCTCCTCTCAAGCTATTTGGACAGACAGGACTCGGACATCCGCCTTCACGCATTTCCTCGGGTACAATCGTCACCTCCCGAGGGCAGTCGTGAGTAGGCGGCCGAGAATCCTGACAAAGGGCAACAAAGATGAGGTATTCTTTCCTGCAGACCGGGCATTCAGCCGTATGCACCGTGCACATTTATCTGGAGCGTGTTTTGTCCGTCAACCACTTTTGAGAATGGGGAATTAAATGATAGTCAGGGGTAGGAGGGCGTCCTTGCGTTGACAACATGAGAGAAAAAGAGCGACGATGTTGTTTCTTGCCACATAGAGTGCCCAACAGGATTGGGAAATTGTACTGCCGCTAATATAAAGTGAAGTTTGAGCTAACCAGCGAGCAAACAACTTCTCGAGGAGATGGCCGGATCTGCAGATATATGACAAAACCAGGGCAAGATGTGGCTTCAAGCAAGGAGGATGTTCCTATCCAAATGGAGCCAGCTACCAGCGATTGCCACTGCCCGGATTCTAGCCACAGCGGAATTGGGCAGTGGGCGGGCGGGTTGCAGTGGCCGTGTCCCTCCGTTACGGCTGCAAAGTTCACTGGCAGAAGGGGCAGAAGGCACACAATTGGCCGGTGAGCGACATGGGCAGTTGAAACGGCGAAGAAGAACCATTTTGACAGATAAAATCGCGTGCACCACCCGCATTTCTTTGTGCTGGGCTGAGCTATGTGTTATCCGATGCGAATTGGGCACAGGAGCAGAAGCTCCGGAGCAAAAGCTCCTCCCCTGCTAGACTGGAGCAGCAAGCGGCGCTTACAAAACCGAGTCGAGCCCCAAATACGGTCCGCTTTTTCTAGAATTATCTTCAGGAACTTTTCTTCCATCTCATTTCATTGTTTACTGAGGTCTCTGAAGCTACAGGAAAGCCCAGTTTCGGGGTCCGCTGCCTAACGTGCCTGGAGGCTGCTGCTCACTCCAACTAGATTAGGGTGTACGGAGAGCAGTGGCTGAATTCGCCTCAGACCCAGCGTGGCATGGCACTGCAGATCGGGTTTTTGGCATTGCTTATTGGTATTACTGATTCTTTGATGCCATATTTGCCTATAACCGTAGCTAGTGCCGGCACCTGGCTCCAAAAGGCATGAAAGAGATGACCGCCACTCGGTATTAGCGCATCAAGATACACCCCGATGTGTGTACACTGCGAACTCTATGTGAATCGAAGAACCCAAAGTACTACTTGATAACCGCCAAAGCCGTGGTCCGACCCAGACAACCCCACACAGTCCAGCCATGGAATTCAAGGCGCCACATGGTGGCGTTGTGGAGGGAGGCGAGAAATACTTCCGATTGTATATCACCGCGATTAGATTCTTTCCGAGACACTGCGCCATACGTGCTTGATTGGTTTTGAAAACCAGTTATGTTTACTACCAAACAATTTGATGAGCGGAATCGGTGACTTCTTTTGAAGAAAGGTAGCGACATGTTGTTGGCATTATTTACGAATGACGACTAATATCGTTACTTGTGTCTAAAGCCCCCTGTGGCTTCGCTTACACGTTTCTTTCGTTTTAGAGATGGATTTTCCCGTTGGCCATAGCTTCTTGGTTTCTATTGGACTACTTGGCGAGATGTTCATCAAACTGGATGCCTGACGGGATGCCATGATAGGCCAACATCACACTTTGACGTGCTCACATGCATCAGCCACAACGGTGGGGAAGCATTGCCGCAGCACATGCAGAATCCTATACAGACTGGCCAATTTTTTCCTTCTCAAGGATAGTCGAATGATGGGTAGTAAACGCAATTGCGGCAACATCATTCCGTATTCTGATATGAGTTACAGGGGTAAATGCGCCCGCAGCATTCTTCGCACCTTGCGCTCAATATTGTATGATACCTGTGGTTATAAGCCAGCCAGCCACGTGTGGCGTCGAGCTGGAAGCTTCCTTTCTTATCCATAGCTATCCCAGAGATTCGATCAAAATCGGTCTCCACCGGGTCGGTTCCCATTTCCGTGGAGCGGAGTATACTGACACAAGGCTAATTACTCTATGTCAGTGTGAAAGCAATTTATCTCTACGGTTCGGTGCGGGCATACGGCATTGTCACGCTTTAGCGCCCGTTCTGATCTCTATGGCTCTAGAAGTTAGTTAATACGACGCCGACGACACCATAACCCTTGCGCTGCACCAGCAACGCGTGTCTTGGAATCGTGGCGTTGCGCTGATGGCCCACCCAGAAACCAATCAATTGGCTCGTCCAACATGCTGCCGGTGTGGTCTAGGATCTCGGCCCTCTGCCAGCGATCTTGGTTACAAACAGACAGGTACATATGAACGGTATTAGCGGTGTCAAGATGTGCTCAGCATGAGGCTACCCTTACACCACAGTTCGACGAGGCTTTGGCCGAACCGTCCCACCAATCAAAGGCTTTCAATGTTGCCTCGTCTTGCTGCTCTGGGTGTTCAATTCACCAATTAGATCCAATTACAAGAACCTTGTTGCTGATCGACAGTGGCGGTTGTGGCTGCGTAGACTTGCCACCGTTGGAGCAATTAAAAAATTTACACTGTCGCCACAGCTGCTGTTCCTTGGTTGCTGTCATGCCAGCTTACATTTGGCTTGTGATAACGGCTCAAAATCTAGTCGGCTCATCCGTTTGTTTGCTGCCGATGGGAACAATTTTTTTTTCCGCACTTTCTCAAAATTGAGAGAGCGGAGACGTTCGGTCGCTGGCGGTGAACGGTCCGCCAATGCGCCTTTAAAGATGAATCTGGATCTTTGGGTGCCGGAGGTAATGCTCCTAACGCGAGACATCGCGCAATGGGAAAACTTTTTCGCCGACCAACCCCATGGCACCGGTGTGCTTCTTTTTCAGCTTCAGAGCCACTTACAGATTACCTAAGGCTACTAAGGGAAGATGGGGGTGGCTTACGGAGGAGCGTCTGGATGATTGTATTGGACCGAGACCACCGTCCAAGCTCATTTATACGAACCTAACCTTGCGGGCAGAACTGCCAATGAAATCGGCGTTTCAAGAGCCATTGGATTTTTTTTGTTCTCCTTTTTCTTACAAGCCACCATTCAAGCCGGTCCTTGAAGAGTTGCAATTTGCCACAACTGATATCAAATACCATGATTATAATATAACCATCCAACGGGAGAGAGTAGATAACAAATGTAATTTTCACTTCGCTGAGTAGCAAAAACGGACGGTTTGATTTTGCAACAGCCAGCTGACGATATATTCCCTATTTCTCCTCTTGAGCATTACCATCTTACTGATACCAACATATTTAGTAACAGCTCGAGGAAGATGAAAGTACCATCCACCGGTCATATCGGTTCATCATTTTCCCCGACAAGCTCTGTTTGATATCAGACGATGGCGGTTTAATTAATCTAGTGATGTGGAGTTCTTTCAAGTGAGTGTGGCAAGCGGATATGGATACCAAGAGCTCAGTGTGACGTTCTTCTGCTCATTCACATGAAATCAAACTATAAAACACTTGCCATAACCATTGGCTTAAACTTGCCCAGTATGCCGTCTCGGCTGAAGTCGTATATGGCCCACCGGTTGCTTCAAAAATCATTTGGTTGGCTGTTGCTGCGCAGGTTGATGCCTGTTACATGCTGAGTACCGGACCTCATCTCCGGCCTGGAGGTTGCTGAGATAGCACGGGCTTTAGTCCAAGCGATATAATGCTGCCTGATGTGCCATTATTCGCATTTGACTGGCTGATTGAGGAGATTAGGGTGCCTGGCAGCCCCAAAAAAGAAAGAGAGAGAAAAAAAAGGCCACTGTTAGGGGCTGACTAGTGTGACATACATTGTTCTGCATGACAGCTCGCATAGACCGATACATCCTCATCGATGCCCAAGCTTAGGTATTTCTCTATATCTTGCCTCTTTTGGTACTTGCTGAATTTGCAATGTCGGCATAAAGCGCTTGAGATATTGTGCCAGCAGCATATCTTAAACTTGGGGTCTAAGTTATCAGCTACATTATTATGGAATATTCTGTTGTGCCGAGGCTCGGAAGGTATCCTTCGCCGAGGAACACTACAAAGCCACGGAGTGGGATCGTGACACTGCTGTTGATATATGAAGATATAGGGCTCAAGGGGGCGAAGCTGCCAACAGAAATTATCTCTACGGAAAGAAGCCGGTCTCATTGCCGTAGCATTCAACCATGCCCGCTAAGGGCGCAACATGTCGAGCATTGACCGCCGCTGTGGGTATGCTACGAGGAGCATGACGTGCCCTCAGTCATAAATTGGGATTGAAAGCTAACACTAGACGTATGCTGCTCAACAGTTGCGCATATAGAAGTGGATCGCTTCTGCGGTGAGGGCTTCGTGATACGTACCATGCATGTGAAGGCTTAGTGCGCGATTACTATCGTGGTTAATGAGGAGACGGTGAACAATCAAGGAGTAATTTCGCCGAGCATGACCTTTGTACCGACTTCTTCTCGCCAGGCCCCCAATATGAGGAGGGGTCTCGACCCAATGACGATGAAGAGCCGGTGTCAGGTGCCATCTTCGGTTTATGGAGGCGACCCAGAAGGGTATGTGATTTGTAAGAGATGCCGGAAATATGTTGAGAGATGGAGTCGAATTAAACCTACGTGTCCCTTGTTCCCCCACATCGTGAGGAGGGGAAAAATCTCTGTAGACGGAGGGATAGTTGTCGTACTTTTCTTCTCTCAGGTTCCTCCCCTCCCCCCTTTTTCCTCTTCTTACTTTTCCTTCTGTTCTTTGTCTCTGATTCTTGTTTTTTCCCCTCATGATAGAGACACTTTAAGATTAATTTATAAAAATTCAATGAGACGTTGTGTCTTTAAACTCTGCGCATGGAAATTGCAAAATGATGTTGACTCTTAGATAAAAAGCGCTAGGGTCTTAAGCAAGCTTGACGTTGCTATTGGTGGCACGCATTTGGCGAGAATATTTGACGGTTCTTGTGTTCGTATTATGATGTAGAAAAGGTATTTTTTGCCTACACTATCTGTATCTCAACTTCTGGTTGAAAGTCTGAATGGTAGTTGCTATCAGTTACAACGGCATTTGGAGCTCTACGGTAAGAGGTTGACATGTCTGCAGCAGAAGTTGTGGTTTTACTTGGGGAGATTTGGCAAATGCCGGACTTTGGAGAAAATTTATGTTTAAAAACCCATCTAATATGCCCAGTTATGCAAATTGTGAGTACAAAGACGTGATCAAATTAAAACTTGGTAGCTTGGGCGAGTAATGAAACTCCACATCAGCTATTATAAATGACCTTTCCCAGCCATCCAGCTCGGACATACTGAACGAGATTTTTTTTTCTTCTACTTGTTCTCTTTCTCTGATAGCCAGCCTATAGATAATATATGACTGATTACAAGTTTCTTAAGAACCGTATTGTTTCTCCCGGAGAGTGCTTCAATGGATACGCAATGCCTCTTTTCCGCGCCGAAGAGTGGATACTAGCTCGCCGTGCCGGGATATCGGAGCGCGGCCCCGCTTGAGAATTTGGCGATGATGGGTATGAGATGGATGCAGAGGTTGTGCCACTCTAGGTGATCTAAATATTCTCTTTCTCTCTAAATATTCTTAATGTATCTATGCGATTACAAAGGGATTGGTAAGAAAGAGTCGAAGAATTTTTTTTTTTTTAGAGGGGGCTGCAAAACAAATGTTGTTATGCTAGGCGAGTGGAAAGGGTTTTGAGAAGTTCATTGGGCTTGACGAAGTTGTTTAGAGTGTGTTTGCCCAACTTTTCTTTTTTAATCAAGTATTGATGCATTGAATTTTAATTTTTAATTGCTAATAGCGTCTTTATTCGTTATTGATTGGGATTTTGAACGAGGGGATGTCGTCGTTCGACACGAGGTTAGTTTTGTTGGTGGGGGATATACACTTACCCGAGAGTGTTAGTCGATCCCGATGCGAAGTGTCCAAACACCGCCATCTGCGACGTTATCCCTGCATGTGCAATAATGAAAGAGAGCAAATAATTTCTACGGTAGATTTAGCGCTATTAAATATAACTGAATTTATGAAGAAGAAGCATTAAAACCCTCCTCCAGTGCGATAATTGAATGAAGATCTTACCGCTAGCCTCATCTTCAATTTTCTTCCTCTAAACAGGATGTTCTTTTATTATAGCACACAAAGTAGCTATGACTTATAAAGGAACTAAATATTAACCACGAGCCAAATAAAGACTTGTCGTCGCCAAAGTTGAACAGAGATTGTATATTCTGCAAGCTGAGCTAACGTTGGAACGGCTGCTGATAGGTATGGATGGAGATGTTACTATTGATACGGCAAGCTTCGTGGATTTATGGTATGGTAACGCTTTTACTGATGTTTCTAGTATCTCGCGCCCGGTTGGATGGGCATTGGAAGATGAGTTTAGCACGGCGATAGAAGTGCCGCCGAGTTACTCATGCTACAACAACTGATATAGGCTCTCCGTTCATGGAGATAATTATAATCTGAGTGAATATTAATTAGATCTGTGTAAGTATCCAATTTGGAAATTGATCACCTATTGCCGACTAGTCTTTCAGTATTGATAGTATATACCTCGCATCCACGCCGACATGGAGCCAAATTTTGACTCAGCCTCAATCAGATGGCCACCAAGCCAATTGTATTGTAACATCCAGGCCGGCTTTGCTGTTAATACTACCGTAACAACGTCAAAATATAGTATTAGAGGCAGCAGAGCATTGACAAATTCCTTGTAGTACTAATGTAACTGTGTGACTATCTGCATACGACGCCGATAAGCTCACCGAGGCATTTAGTGTATAAGCTTTTTTCCTCCTCTGGGGTTACATAAAAGGAGTGCCAAACGTAAGCGGGATGCCCTTCAGGGATTCCTTCGGATATGGAATGCCGATAGAGAGGGATTGTGGTTACGCGTGATTTTCAACGCGGACTTCGTATACCCCCGTATTCTCTAGGGACTTTTGTTCGCATAATATTCTTTTCTATAACTCTATAATTACGACTAATAGCTTGTAAATCTCGCTGTATGATCGTGAATGTTCGATATTCCTATAATTATCACTTTCCACCTCGGTATTTAGAAAGCTACGCACCCAAGTCTGTGTGAGCGCAGCTTCATCTTCTCCTCTCCGTTTCAAGTTAGGATCACATAATATCGTGGTATTATGAGCCATATAAAGATTTAGTTCGCATTCTGGCCGTAGTATACTGTTCGCATTTAGATCCTGGGATAACTGTAGTCGAACATTTGAGTCTCCAGTAATAGCAAAATCGTGGATATGATATCGTGAATAGTAATCCCTCTTATGGCCTTATAAAAAACATCGATTGACCTTGGCAAGAAATGAAGTCATTCAAGTGCTATATCGCTGCTCAAAGCCGTGACTGAGAACCCGCTTGCTGTTTGCTGCGTTCGCCCTATTCTCGTCTTCCTTAATTTGTCCTTTTTGTCATGTTTGTCCCATGAATCCTTCAAAATCCGTCAACTCCAAATCGCTCTTTCTTGCCGGGGTATTTTAAGAGCGTCTTCCCTTGGCCCAACTCTTCCACTGTTCATTGTACACATATACGAGCTCACTGAGCGAAACAAAAGAGAAAGTATCATTAGTGCTTTACGCCAGTCTCGTAGACTTCGGATGGCAATAAAGGAAAAAAAAAGAAAACAAAAGAAAATCCAAGTTTAAATGGCTCGTCCAGCATAATTTAGGTCGTTGTTGAGGCTCCGTTTTGTCTGAGGAGTATACAGTCCCGATTCATCTTCGTCTCCCACACGAACCCAGTTCCCGTCTTTTCGGTTGTAAGGGGTCAAGTTTATGTCGACTTCGTCGGTTACTACGATACCATCGCTGTTGTTCTTGGAAAATCCTCCACCTGTAATTTTAACACTGCGTGATCCACTGGAGTAGGGATTTTCAGATGAGCGTTGTGTACCGCCTCTATCTCTGTTCACGAGGCGACGATACAAAGGTCTATACACGGGAAGTGAGGCAGCTAAAATACCGGCCATGAGTTCGACGACGGAAAGCATTCCAGCTGGCATATTATCCCCTGAAGAAGATCGTTAGCCCTTTGCGAAAAGGTTTATCAAAGTTATAATAGTAGTTTAGACTTACAGCTCCCATCTGCTGTAGAACCAACTGCAAGGGTAAATGCGAGACGAGCAATGCTGACAAGACATGCGCTGGTGAAAGGAGTTAATCGGTTTGGTCTTTTACTATTCATGCAGTGTGTTGATATCATCAGTGAAACTTACCTGCCACCCATTGCAAATGTAAATATAACCAGTCGCTTTCTCTGCGTGGAGAGATTGAGTTTGAGCACAAGGGGTATTGGCATGGCGAGAACGACGAAATCTGTAATAATGTTGCATATGCCGGCGACAAGAACAAGAGCGCCATAATTGACGCATGTGCCTCCAGGGATAGATGGATCCCAACCAAAGGCAATTGGCGTGCACTGAAAGATGGCAACGAAAGCACAGGAGATGGCCCAACAAGTCATGAAGACGGCGACAGCCAAAAGACAGTAGTGGAATCCTCTTTGCGGGAAGATGGAGTGATACATGCTCAAGATGCTGAATTTGAGAAAGGCCATGCAAACGCAATAGAGGTTTTCGTTGATAATATTGATCTGTCGCGGAAGGGAATATTAGGGTCTCAGACTTTAAACAGAGCGGCTTTCGTTTTCTCAAAAATATCATGTAGTTCTGAAGCTGCCTTGGTCGACTTACAACTTGAAGCATTCGTGCATTGTTAATGTCGGTAACGAGGATGATATGCCGACCGCCCCCATACTTGACTGACATGGCAAAGCAAACGTCAAAAACTGCAAAGGTGAACTGTAAAGTGATATTAGCCGTGAACTCTTCCGAGCTCGCCTTTTACTCTGCTCCCAAGGCCGGAGTCTAGTTGTCTATCGGATTGGAACTGTTGCAAGTCTGCACTGCGACAACTCGATAAACTCACCCAAGCAAATAATATCAGCCAGTCGCTCATCTCCATCCCAGACTTTGCGATCCTCCGCGATATCAAGCGGAGGACGATGAAGATGATGGATGCGATTCCGCATATTGATGTACATGCAATGATATCTGGTACGCGCGTGTCATTGATGTGTGCCTCCATGTAGGCGATCTGGGCCGCATCTGGTAACTGCGGCATTGCAGCAGATGCTTTCTGGAGTCAAAGCGACTCCAGCTGGATATGTGCGCAACGGACCAGACAATCAGAACAAAGAGAAGAGAACAAGCTGAGAGGAGTGAGCGGCGCTGTTCTCTACAGCCTTATCACAAATGATGACGCTCGCTGCCTGGCAGCAGTATTCGAAGGTTGAAAGAGCCACATTGATTAGTCGGCAGAGAAAATGGGCAACCCGGATAGAATAGTATTCGGTTACCGTAGCATTGGAACTGACCTCGCCAGCTGGAATAGATGCAACCATTAGTCCGATATGCCGATCAGGATGCATACAGTACAAGAGGCATCTCATTCAAGGGAAATCACCATTACGAGGGGGGTGAAGGGCTTGTGGGGGCCGTGCTCGGATCCTTACGCTGATCCTGGCCTATATCTTACTCAGAACTCTACCAGCAATACCACCCAGCTGCGGCCGCTGCTAAGAACTTTCAGCAGCTGTAGTATCTTGTCGTAGCATCTGGAGCAGCGTCTTGCAGTAAACGTGCCGGACGAAGCGAACTGAAACCAGCGGCGGACTGCGGAGACTGGCCGAAGCGTATCGACGGCGACCCTGCTCGAGTGCCGGGCTCCCTGGGCAGTGCAACGCTGCTTAGACTGGAGCCCACGAGGTCAAACCTAGTATTGCTCAAGCATGCCGTATCGAACCGCCACGAGGGAGCGGGCTATTGCGCCTTGGGCGAACGGCTGGTCTAGTCGTCGGAGGGTTCCCTGCCGTGATTTGCCACATTTTGCCAGACACGTGTGGAGGCATGGCATGGCGATGGGTAGCATTTGTATGGATACTCCGCGCTGCTAGCCAATGTCGCACAGGTGAGGTTGGAACCGCTGGGCTGTCGTACGAGGCGATAGAATTGCACTCGGGGGCATTGCTTCATCGAGCGTATGCAACAGAGTCTGGGCGTGATCTGGATCCTGTATCAGACAGGGAGCAGAGAAGATCTGAATACTCGTGCTACCTACGTATATAGTAGGTAGTAGCCGCGATGAGCAGCTAAAAGGGCATCCCGGACTGCTCTGTCTGTGTTCTTTTCTCGTAGTGCTGAGAGAGCCCTGCCACGGATCTGCTAGCCTGGGCGATCACTCGAATTGATTGAGCGACGAGGCAACTCAGCGGACCAGAGCGCTGGATGCCGGGTCTAATATCTGACGCCGTCTGCTTCGGCAAGATGGTGACGACGAGGATGATGATAGAGAAAAGCGCGAAAGAGCGACGCGCGAGACAGAACCACAGGGACCGCAAAATGAACAAGCGCGCACAAAGCTATAACAAGAGCATTGATTCCACCAATTGGATCTTGGTATGATAGATGATATGTGCGTTATCCTGGCTTGTGTGTTCCAGATTCTCGCATTCCCTGGCTTTCTGTCCCTCGTCGAGACTGAGACTAAGCCAGCAAGGCAGGTCTTGGTGGTGGTGCTGATGCGGGAAGTAGTGCCTGTGCTAGTGCCAGTGCTAGTGCTATAAGTTAGTGCTATAGCTTAGTGCTGCCGGGTGGGCAGTCGGTGACAATGCGTAGACGCACGCATTTGGACGACGTGACGCTTGGCTTCTGCAGCAACAGGCATCGGCGAATCCCTCAGCTCCATCCATGCACTATATATTATCACGAGGAGAATTAGCGCATTGGCCTTCTGGGAGTGCTAGTAACTAGATGCTGCTGCTGCTGCTGCTTGCTCCTAAGCAGAGCCAATGGAGACTACCTAGTACAGCATGGACATGCCGTCAGCCAGCAGTTGATATACTTGCGCTTGTACAAGTGCAGGCAGTGCAGGGTCCTTGAGCCTAAATGCCCTAAACTCGGCGCCCTCATACCCCTACCCCTCCCCCTTCCCTTCCCGCCCATCCCGCCGTGGGGTGGCTGATGATGAGCTTTTAGCGTCCGTCGTGCCCATTTGACTGCCTGTTTTAATTGCGTCTTGGCATGCTAGTGGCTCTGCTGTAGGCCGTCAAGTGGTTCGGGAATGCTTCGGGCCGAGCGCTCTTCGAATACACAAGGCTCAAGTGTTGGCTTCCAATTGGTCCAGTGCCAAGGTTCATTCTGTACACGGCATGAAATTACACAAGTACGAGTACGTCTGCACGTATAAATTGCTGCTGCAGTCGAGGCCAGAGAGGGGCATCTTATGACGAAGATTTTGCTCTTTGCAGCCTCCTGCATTTGTTGGCTGCTGTCCTAGTAATTTCCGATGCTCATTTCAATTTCTCTGGGCTGCATCGCTACGTCGTACCGAATCGTCTGATCTCAACTTGCTGCAACACTAGCCGTTATCTTGCCCACAGTTCGCATTTCCACTTGGCTGCTGACCACCCACCGGCTGTCGATGCTGTAACTTACATGGTAATTTTCTTGCCGGCCTAGGGTCGAATTGTTAAGAAATATGATGAAATTATTGTGACCTGCGCATCTAAAGCCGGTACCTGTGTGTACGGATACAATCCGCGGGGAATTAAGAAGGTTAATAGTCCGCGAGAGGGATTGAAGGTTGTGCAGATAGATATGACTGTCGTGTGCTACCGATAAAAGAAGACATTATCCTTATTATCCCGATTAATATACTGAAACCGGATACAATAGCACACCTATACTAGTGCTTCATCTATCACTCGTGCTGTTTCAACCCCCACGCCTCGCCCATTAGCAATACGAAGAAAGGAGACAAATATATCTCAGTTGTATCATCTCTCACGGCCAATAATATCTGAACATATTAGAGATGTGCAATGTATATCATGAGGAAGATATCTTAAAAGTCCCCATGTTACATCAAGAGCTGATGATTTCTTTTATTATATTGAGGCTTTTCTAAATATAGCAATCACCACGATAGGGACTATGTCCTTCATAAGCGTTTCGGTCTACAGAGAACCAACAACATTATTATGCGATACTACGCAAAAGGTCGCCCGTACGAATCAGGATTAGTAGTATGTCGTACGAGAAAAAGAAATATAGTGTGGAATCCATGCTCTACCATGTATCGAATATACTATGTATTCTAAGTTGTCCCTACAAGTACCGGCAGAATGCTACTCTGCGTTGGGCCTCGGTTCGCCGTTGGCGATCCTTGGCAATGTAACGCTGCTGCTCTTTGTAGATGCTAAGCCCGCGTAATGTACATACATGAGCCGACCTAGTCAAATCTGGATCCTCCCGAAGCCAACGTATGCGAACGTGGCTCGGACGCAAGACGGACGAACTTAAACACTCTCTCGGATTGCGCATAGAAGCCAATTAGAAGGCTTACTCGCATGAGATAGATACATTAAAAACTCAAAGCTTCGACCCGCGAAGAAATATCATCTACTCTGTCCTCAGTAGAGATTTTATAGAAAAGAAAGCGAAAAGTAACAATTCTACGTAGCTATTCTCATCACCCCTAATTATGCAACGCCGATCCCTCTCTCGGCGCTGTTGGTTGGTTCTCTCTTTTAATACCGTTGGCTGCCAGAACAATACCGCCCCCTAGACAACTCCGGGGATCCAACACTGTGACATGTTGAGTCCTAATTGAGTATTAGTAATTGTGGTGCTTTGCGTTTAAGCCTGAATGCATGTTTGGCAGGCAACTCTCTTCTTTGACTCTCTCAACTTGGAGTACTACCTCTTATTCAGAGTTCAACACCATGGGACAAGTGCTTTCATGCTGCATCCAGCCACGAAGCGACAAGCTTCCTTTGAAACCTCCCCGGCAGTCGCTTGAGCCTACTTCAACCCTAAACTGGCGCCAATCAACTGCCGGCATCTCATCACGGCCCATTGACACATTGGAAAATTTCTTCAAAGTCCTAACAGATAGTGGTTCCCCGGTGAATCGTGAACACTGGGCTGTATCGGTGGCATTGAAAATAGAGTTCAAGACTTCTTTAACAGATCCCATTCCGTATTTGCGCCGTGCTTGGTTACTTACCGGTCGACTTCACCCAACTTTTACCGGTTCAATCGTCGAACAGTCCAATGGGTCAACTAGCCAAGCTTCGCCGGTAAAGCCTTTACTTACAATACGACCGTTTGATCCAGATGCCTGGACATCGAAAACTTTTCTGATAGCATCAGAATCATCTGCAAATGGCTTGTTTGCCGGCGTGCTCAGCACTGGCAATCCCACTTGTCACTGGCTGCCTGCAACTCAAGAGATTTTCATCCGCTCAGCTCACTGGCGTATTGATGGCATAGGTCTGCTCATGCTCGCCCACAGTTTTCTGTCTTCTCTGGCTTCCGTTTTAAGGAATGGTCTGGACTGTGACCTGGATTCATATGATGGGCTAGTTGGCAGCGGGCTACTTACCAGAAGCCTGGACGACCTTGCCGATGCGTATACTGATGAGGATTCCACGCCAAAGTATATCCAGGCGGCTGCAGATGAACTCGTTAGCGAATTCGTTCAAGGCGTCCCTAGTATTGGGCTACCCACGCTTCCAGATTCAGAAACCGTTCCGCCAGGAGACAGCGCACGCGAAGCGCTGCGAATTGACGCTCTTACAACAGCTGCCATCGCTGCAGAATGCCGAGCTCGTAAGATCAGCGTCAATAGTGCTGTCCATGCAGCCGTCGTTCGCGCTACGGCTACTTACCCGCAGCATCCACTGGCTAAACACTTTGCCGCCTTCTTTCCGGTCGATATGCGCAGGCGCCTGCCCAAACCATACGATGGACCTGATTATGCCGTGGGCATGTTCTCTTCTGGCCTCCCTATCTGCGTTCACGATGTACTCGGCGACGGTGCCACAGGCAGTGCTCCCAAAAGCTTTGACGAGATAGTTCAGCAGCTGGCATTGGTGTACGCAAAAGATATTTCGCGCTTCACAACCGACGACGAAGGAAATCCAGTCAGCATGCTCAAAGTGGTTGCGCCCTACGTGCGGCGCACTACGAAGCTCTTCTCAGCACCGCTTCCCCCTGGACTACCGCAGATACAGAATCCGGATGTAAGCAGTCTCGGTAAGGTAGAGGCGTATATCAAGCATTCGTACGGCGAAGATGAGGAAGGGTTCGAGGTGGCAGATGTTTGGCTTGGCACGCAGATATTGTCACGGTCAGTGCAGTGCCATGTCTGGGGCTTTAGAGACGAGTTGAATATTGCGGGGTGCTTTAATGTGAGCTTTTATGAAGTAGAGTTTGTGAAGGAATTTTTAGTAAAGGTTGAGTCTGAGTTGTTGGTTGGATTGGGCATTGGGCGAGTGAAGACGCTTTCGAATTAGATCAACGCAGCATACATGTAAGCGTACAAAATGACCAGATAAGTGTAATTAACGAGCTGTCTCTTGAGATTTACTTCACTTGTATTCCACCGGCTTCATATTTCTACGACCTATTTTGTATCTACCTGCTTATGCGTACCTCCTGTATGTCTTGACGGTTATCCTTGGGCCTCTACGATTAGAATTAGCCATATCTGCGGCGTTATTCACATACCAATATATATGTATCGCCTGCTCTGGATACTAAAAAATGAGAAGAAGAAGCCGGACTATCGGTGTCGAGCTAATTACTCAATATGAGTACATTGAGCGTAAGTTGCTTATTAGTATCACGCCAACAACAACGTTACTTCTTCTCTCATCGTGAAAATAAGTGTAATTGGTCTTTACTTCTCCAAAGCGGCATCTACGCTACATGGTCTGTGCTCTTGGCAACATCTTCCCACTCTTCGCAGATCGCTATCGTCTCCTCACACTTGGCCTTGATTCTCTCCCAGCCATCCGTCCCCAGAGGAACACGCAGTGGTATTTGTTTCCCCGCAGCCATGCCCGTGCCCTTGACCAGCTCAATCATTCGCGTAACAGCCTTATCGGCGTCACCAGGTTCATTGCCGATAATGGATGCCTCGTACTGCCGGACACCGGCATTAAACTGGGCGTAAACCGGCAGGCGGGGCTCGACGTGCTTGATGTTGGAGAAAACCTTGGTCCGGAAATAACCAGGCTCTACGATGAGGACTTTGATGCCGGGAGAAAATATGGCCAATTCTTTGGCGAGGCATTCAACGGCACCTGGGTATTGTTGTGATGGGCGTGCAAGGGCGCCCCGTAGATGTCAGCAAGTGGCCCAATTCGTATAACCATTGGGAGAGATAGGTAATGATTTGCGCCAACTTGGGGGTAAATGGGTAGGTGTCACTGTGTGACCCTTGAGCCTTGTCGTGCGGGTGTGCAATGAGATCAGATGAACCATCCCAATTTATGGGGTGTAAGTGGAATCTGTTGACGAGAGTGCAAAAAGATGGCTTCCACATACCTGATAGAGCGAATTTGGCGGCGCAATAGCTGCCCGCACTTGGATCGGAATGCCACGCCGCTTGAGAACTTACAAAGAGAAGCGTGCCCTTGTTCTTTTCTCGTAGGCGAGGTAAGAACGCACGCGTAATGTTGAGTGGACCATGGAAATTCACTTTGAAAGAGAGGTCCATATCTTCTTGTCTAGTCGTGACCCATGTAGGTGGTTAGCGAGAAGAAGTGAAAACCCCCGATTCAAAACCAAACAATGTACATATACTTGGGTATGTAGGTGATCAAGACACCATGTACTTGTAACTTGGCGACTGGGAGGATTTCAAGGCAAAGATTATGTATTTACATACGTTAATTCCTCAACTGCTCCACTGACAATGTAGCCTGCATTGTTGACCACAATGTCGATGCCACCTGGGTAGAGATCCCAAGCCTCGTCGACTTTGGTCTGGATGTCAGCAGCCGGCGCTGTGACATCAAGGTCGAGGATAGCTGCTCCCGTGTCCTTGAGATGGGCGAGCCTGGTATCTGCACTACGGCCAGTAGCGATGACATTATCGCCGGCAGCACGGAGCTGGCGTACTAAGATCTCGCCGAAGCCGCTAGAGCAGCCAGTAATAAACCACGTCAAGGGAGCCATCTTTAACGCCGGTATGACTGCTTAGTTTTATTTTTTTATCGAGTAGCCTCTTGGCCCTTTGTTTCTCTGGGGCAGAATGCGGGTAAGATGTAGGTAGTCTGGCGCAAGCTCGGTATATGCGTGTAAGCGTGTGTCGACTAGACGTTAAAACTTGAAAGGCTTCGGAGTTGGAAAAGGAGGGAAGACCAATAAGGGTTGGTTGGATGCTGAAAGCATGGGCTGATGAACGAGGGCCTTTTTTTGTCTTTATTTTCTTAAGCAACGGCTTCGGTATGCAATTTCATATGCCTTCCGTGTGTGCAGTAGTCACTGACGCTGCATTGCTTTGAAATTCGCCAGTGTGGAGAGGGGGTGGCCGAGGTGTGTTACAGCGGGTCTGCAAAGAGGCACAGCCGATAACAAAGAGGCTTGAAGCCAAGCCAGTGTCTGCAACGTCTTTCTCAACACTGTTTCTGGCAGCAGTCACAGCATGTCAGAGTTTTGCCTATCACCGAGGAAAAGTTTAAGATGGCAGGAAAAGGAGGGGGCTGTGGTGCATAAATGTCGATCACGGCTCGAATAGAAAACTGCCAAGAAGCGTTGTTGTAACCTTCTGTTGGTTGAGTGTACAGCTGCAATCTCGTGGCGTGAGGGAGCCAATCCTCTGAGAATGGTAATTTCGGTATCTGAACAACCGCTCTCATAGCGAGACCTTTTGACTATGCACGCCTTTGTTTTATCCCTCGCATACATACGAGAGGTGTCAGATATCCAGGATAATCGGGGCTAGGGGATGCAGGATGCAGCTCCGGCTTGCCTATTTAGAGCGCAGCCAGTCGAGCCCATCGCTTAAGCTGCCTTGAAAAAAGGCCCACGATGGGTCTTTAACGTACTGTATCGGCATAAGTGATACTTCTGTTTGGCATGTCACTGGCCGAAGAATCAACATGTGTAGAGAAAGTTCATTTCACATGTCGATATTAACGAGAACATCCGCATGTTTTAGCAGCTTCTGGATAACAAGCCGGCTGGGCTCGGCGGATGTCTACATAGACACGCTCACATTAGTGCTACGTATTATGCCATTGGCCTGCCCTAGTCAGCTAATGAAATATTAGAATTAGCAATCGCAATTCTATGTCATTACACGAACCTACAGAGTAACTCATCCTGGGCATGTAACTATGACCAATCTTTTTCCTCTTCCTCTTCCTCGCCACATTTGTGCGGGTGTGCATGCCTATTACCAATATTTTGGTCAAGCCTGGGCTACTACCCTCTTCCGTCGCCGCCGGCTCGGGTTCCCACTGAAGGGCTCTGAGTATCCGCTTGCGTGCATGCCTATATCCCAGACAAGTGAGATGCAGATGGAGGTTACGGTGTGCAAAGTCTGCTGCATGCTTTCTCTTCATTATTACGATGGTAGCGCAGCAGCGCGGGCTGCGGAATATACCGCAGAATCGCCACGGACTCGCTGCAAAAGAAGCTTAAGAGTGCGAAGAGATGGCTGGATGATGCGATTTGGCTAAAGAAGAGCTCATGGACTCGTATCAAGACTTTCATTATCACATATCGATGTCGAGATACCATGGCAAAACCCGCTTGATACTTTGCAATAGTGTGTATCCGAGGCTATTTTAACGTAGTGATTCGTATACCTTGGTTAGTAAAATAGAAAACAATAGTGCTAGTCGTAGCACGAGTAGTACAAGTATGTCGTTGTCCTGCTAGCGGTTAGCTGACAATGAACTGATGGCATACGATTCGAATACGCGGAACGGGATAAGCCCCCGATTACATTCAATGAGGTCCCGACTCGCATCCGGCTGGCCGGCGATTGCCCACTCCCCTACCTCCCCTCCTTGACAGTTACTGCCTTTGGTATAAGAGTATAGGCCTCGTGGAGGAGACACTGTCAATGACGTTTATACGAGTTTATGCGACTCGGAGCGTGTGTAGCTCCATCTCGAAACAATTGGACCTCAAAAGCTTCCGAAAGGGCACCAATTCTTAGGGCTTAGTAGTTAGTGCTGAGGCCCTTCCAATCTGTATTCGCACGCCGTTGATTTCCCTGGTCCTGCGTGCATTGTTTAGTCTTGGCTCAACCTCAGGGCACGGACATCTCCGTACATCCAGCCCATCCAGCCCATCCAGTCATAGCCTACACCAGCCAAGCAACGCAGCCGTCAAAACGGGCCGTTCAGGGGGGGGAGGGCCTCGCAGCGAGGTGTCCCTGCCGATACCGACGCTAGGGATAGACCAAACTGCCATTCCGCTTCAAGAGCATTGTTCGCTGGCTTCTCCGCAGAGCATGGTGGGCGCAGATCAAACTGACAAGGCTAATAGCTAGCTGCATATACTATACGCTCTATTGTCAGGTTACCATGGGCTCTGAAGCAAGTATCGACGAGTCTTGGGCAGGGAAACGACCGACGCTAAACTTGCCTCTAACCTCTCCCATTGGGTGAGATATGCCTCTCGCTGAACAAAGACGTCGACACAGCCAAAGTGAAGAGTATGAACAAAGTAGGAATACGAACAAGTGCGGAATAAAGCCGGCACTGCACTTATGTTGCCTTGCGTCTCAGACCGCCCGGACATGCGCCCTCCGGCATATGAGACGCAATCGCGAGCTGGCGTCTGGATGAAAAGTGAATGCTATCCGTAGGGCTTCTTTTGGTATCAACTACAGGGAGGCTTGACTTGGTCTCTGGAACGCACAGTTCATCAATTGCAGCGTAGCATTGCTGCACTGCTACCACAGCGTCGCATCATTCAAGTTCATATAGTTCGTAACAATATCAGTACACGCTGCACAGTAGTGTCTCAACAAGAACGGGGACGATGTGCAGAGTACTGGTGGCCTCATGGTGCCGTGGGGATAGACGAGGACGGGTAAAGTTTCAAGCTCTGGTTTGATTGGTGATGGCGCGAGGATTGGGGGCCATTCAATGCATATCTATGAGGTAGTAGTAGTATTGATATTCTTGGAGGCTCAAGTAGGTACATGTAGCTTGGACAGAAGAATGGTAGGTGGCAGCACATACGCATCTTCGTTGACCCTGGCTGCTAAAAGAGCCCAAACCAGGCTCCTGTTGCCACTATCCGATAACCAGCGGAAGCGCTATAGCGCCTAATCTCGCAGCTCATAGGCGAGAATTTTCAGTACGTGTACCTGTATTGCCCTTCTCGTACGAAGTACCTGCTATCCAACTGCCCCAACCCACCTTATCTGCCCATCCGCTCTCTGCATTTCTGCATTGCCTAAACACAAAGACCTGTCATATGTAGAGTCCCACCGACACCCAGTCGCAGCTGTATGGACCGGATTTGGTCGCTGTTCGAGGAATAGCACAGGCACGACACCGCCACCAGTCCGACGGAGAGCCACTCTACTAGGCGCGGCCCAAAATACCGGCTCGGGCTATTGGAGAATCCATCGAGAGTACCGGCAATGGATGACACTGCGTCTTTGGCGCATGCCGAGATGACCGCAGCTCGAGTGGCAGCTGAGTGGGAAAGTGACGTCCGCTTCTGACTATGGTACGCAAGATAGAATCCCACGGCACACGGCACTGGTCTATTTAATAACAAAGTGTATAGCAACGCAGAGGAGCTTTGAACTCCTTCTGGTCGATCGCTCCATGATGCTGCAAGTCTTCTCCTGGCACCCCTCCCCCTTCTTCAGGCGGCATCATACTTGGGTTCCGTTCTTTGTATGAGCGTTGTACCGTCCCAGGAATACCATACCCGTATAGCTGACCGCTCTATGCCGGACCTACCCATAGTTGTGTAAGTAGGCGTTGACTCGTACGAGTACAAAGTACGTGTTCGTGCATAGCTGACTAGAGAGAGCCCTGTAGATTTCTGCGCGCTGGCAACAAGCGAGTTCGCCGGCGCGTTGCTGTGCAGGACGAACTCCCAGGCCCAGGGCCTTTTGGAAACCAATTGGCTTGCTCGTAAAAGCCTTGGTACTATATGGGCGGAATCCTCCTTGAAAGCACATGAAAGAACGCTTCTGCCTTCAGAACAGGCGGCCTGTGCCTGCATGGTCGCGGGGGCTTGCGATGGCTGCATTTAACGCCCACGTACTTCGTACATGGTCTATTCTACACACCCGCCCACTACTATGCAGCACGCTTGCATAACGAAGAAACGCTACAGCGCTGCGGACTGTAGCAGAAATGTTTTGTCATTAATCATTAGCGGCTCGATAGTTAACAGCTCATTTGCCAAGGGCTGGTAGCAGATACAGCGCCGCTATCCAAAGGCACCACAACTTCCACACCACTTCGTCCCACCACTGGCCTCGCTTCTGCAGCGCAAGCACTGACATTGCGCTTCCGATGCTTGTCGAGGCCGCCCATCCCCACGGCGACGCATCCCAGAAGAGCGGACACGCCACTGACCAAAGCATGACCATGATGGATAGGGACACCCGTGCTGCTGTCTCGCCATACAGAAGGGGCACAGTTAGGCGTCCGCGTGCTTTGTCGCCCTCAATGTCGGGCAGATCCTGCGCATGAACCGTTGTCATTATTATGGCTCCAGTTACCAAGATCCAGGTGAAGGCTCGGGATGATAGTTCGCCGCCCGACAACGTTGCTAACGCACCCCAGCTGAAGCACATGAGGCCGCTTGCATTGAGGGCATTTCGTATCCAGATGTCGCTGTTGCTGCCATCCAGGTCGTTGTACATCCATATAAAGAGCATTAGGGTGACACTGGCTGTGTAACCACCCAAAACGAGACTCGAGCTTACGGCGACTACAATAGCAATCATGAGCCAGTCCCGTGCTTGGTCTGTCGTTAGACGATGAGAGGGCAGCGGTCTCCATGGCTTGTTGACTGTGTCCTCGATAATGGATCCCTCGAGGCGTTGGTTGGCCACAACTTCCACCAGGAGGTTTAACCAGATCCACGCAAGCATGAGTGGTATACGGGAGGCTACTTGCCAGGCCCGTGCAGACACATCTTCACTCAAATCTGCTGTGGTTAACCTCGCTGTCGATAACGCTGCTGTAATAGCGAATATGCTCTGAGGAAAGATGACGGTTTTGAAGTCGCTTTTGGTGAAGAGAAATAGAGTCTTCAGGTGATAGAGTGGAGATCGCCTCTGTATCGGAATTGAAGAGTGTTAGCAACTACCCCCGCGATACAAACTCTCAATAAGGCGTACACAGAGAGTATATGATCACCATATTCTAAATCTTACTTACCGGCTGATCGAGAGCGATAGTTGAGCTGGGTGCCACGACCCCCTTTTCCAATAGTGTGTAGCTGTCTATGGACTGCATCTTGGAAAATAACTATGGGTAGCCAACCCAAAACTATAAAGAATTCAAGGAGAACAAGGGACTCAATATGAGGCAATGATGCATCAAAATGTAGTTGTTTCACCTTTGTAAAAGAAAGGAAGAGGACTTGGCCTGGCTTTATGTATTCGGCGAACCAATCTAAGTTGGTTCTGTAACACCTCCTCTACTCTCTAGCACTGTCTAAGGGCACAAAATAGGATATTGCACCACTTTTCGGCATGGCCCAAGTTCTAGCAAGACTGGGATCCATGACATCTCTCCCAGTTCGCCGTCTTGACCCCCCGACGTCCGATTTTGCATACGTTTTGAGTGGGGGGACTTGTGAATTGGCGGCGATCCCACAACTCCGGCTCACCCCAGGCCATAAATCACGAATCCGCTCCCATTCCAGAATAGTGGAAGATGGCAACTCTCGGTAAAATTCGACTTGATTCTGGAATGAAAATGCCTTTTACCCGACCTTCTTCCCAGATACCAGAATCATCATACAGCAGGCCCCTTACACTGTATACTGTACCATGCACAAGCGTTGCTGCATGGTGTTGTGGGCCTTGCTAACTTAGGACTGCGACCTTAACCACAAAACACACCCCCTCCCCTGTCAGATGCTTGGTGTCAGATGCAGAGCAACGCTTAACGTGTTATCCCATGATTTCTCGTCCCAACTTTGTATGCAAATCTTGAGTTTACCTTAACATGTTAAGTGATAATCTTCCTGCCAATTTTGTATACAAATATTGGGTTCGCCAGCCTCTCTCTGATTATTACCCTCAGGCTCAGCCAGTATTCCTTCTATCAGTTTTTGATCTCTTGTCTCTGCCCTATATTCGAAGCCGTTTCTATACGCGCTTATGCTGCCTTAACACCTGGCCTCTCCTTTCTGACCCAATACCACGGCCCTTGGCATTGTCAACCCTCTTAGTGTCCACTGTATCTCATTGAACCAAACAAGGATTGGCCATGGCCTTCCACGTTGTGCCCGCTTGTATCTTTGCAAGCGGCTGTCTGGGGCTGGCTATATTGTCCTACTTTCACTTACAGCAGCCTCACAGTCCTCTTTGGTATACACAAACAGGTATTATTATCCTCTTCGAATGGGTAAGTAACAAGGGCCTAGTTGAATATTTCACGCATTCTAGTGGAATACCTACATGAAATTTAGAATCCACCCCGCGCGTACGAGCGATGTTTTTGTTTATCTATACAGCAGCATTCCATCATATCTACATACAGCACCGCTCAATTTCCTGCACGCACTACATCTCTCTACTACACAATCAGTTATCATTATGAGCTATCATACGGGGCATTTTGGTACCTGATACACTATAGCATCATATTGCGGTGTAAAGGAGGCTAGCACGCTAACGTATTACTCCCCATAGGTTCTCTCCAACCTTGTCTACAGGCTTGTCTTCCACCCCCTTTCAAAGTACCCAGGACCGCTGTTCGCTGCACTTACCGACTGGTACACTGTGTACTGGATCGCTGAGGGTGGTCGCCACCTTGAGTTTGATAAACAGCACAAGAAGTACGGTGAGTTTGGTTCATGCATTGTGTGCTCTATCATGTTTCGCAGCCCAGCATTCGAAAGTAGCCCGGGCTGTCTAGGGAGGCCCCCACATATTGCCCTCATTCCAACGTCTCGGGCATTGGTGATATAATGTAAAGCTAACCGATGAATGCTACCTCAGGGAAATTCGTTAGATTTGGGCCTAACCGTTTATCTATCAATTCCGCAAAGGCGTCTCGCGACCTGCATAATGTCAACTCCAACACGTTCAAGGCCGATGCATACAGCTCTTTCAAACGCTTCTTTGGGGCGGAAATGTCTCTCACAACGGTAGACCACAAGGCACATGCTTTCCGGCGCCGAGTCAATATGACAGCAATCACGCCTACCGCAGTGAAAGAATTCGAGGATCAAGTCACGCCTCACGTCAATGAATTCATTGACATCATCAGTGAAGGTGTAGGGAGCAAAGTAGAAGGTGAACATGGCTGGAGCTCGGGTAAAGACATGTGTTTTTACGTATCTTTCTGTATTGCCGACATCATGGGCTCTATGACTTTTGGTCGTACATGGAACGTCCAGAGAGATCCAAAATATCGACACTTTGTAAAAGATTTGCCGAATGGGGTTGCCGGCATCCATTTGGTAAGTAGAAGTTGCAATTCTTCTTAAATCTACGGCTCTTAGCCCCACCCTCTAGCATCATTTATCGACTAACGTCTGTTGCATCCAAGGTTGGCCACATGCAATCATTATTCTTCTGCAATTTGCATAAGCTTTTATTCAACCAGCTCATTGTTGGCGTAGGAAGCCTAATGTCTGTAAGCCGGTCATTCGCTTTATGGCGTCTAGAGCAGGCTTCTATGCCTTATAGAGACATTTGGGCGGCGCTTCTCGCATCGCGCGATCCCAAGACCGGAGAGGCTTTTTCTACTGAAGAACTCATATCAGAAGCGAGCCTCTTCATAATTGGTGGTACAGACGGCATGATAACCGCAACAACATCAACCTTATTCTATCTCACACATAACCCACGCACGCTCGAACGCCTAACTCGTGAGATTCGTGAGACATTTCCCTTGTCTCCTGAAGATATTGGAAAGAAAGCATCAGAAGTCAAGTGCCCCATTCGATTTGCTTCTGCGGAACTGCAGAGCATTAGATACTTGCCCGCCTGTATTGACGAGGCCATGCGTCTCTCACCCCCTGTCCCAAGCATCTTACCACGTGTGGTTGGTCCAGGGGGGATGGAGGTAGACGGCGAATACTTCCCTGCAGGTGTCAATTTGGGTGTTCCACACTACTGCATGCACCACAGCGAAGAGAATTTCGCCCAGCCTTTGACCTACGCACCCGAGCGCTGGTTCCCTGAAGAACGCGAAAGAGGACTTAAAGACGGTTCTGTGCCTGTGTCAGGCAAAGAGTCCGTCAAAATGCAGCCCGCAGTGGGTCTGTCTCATGGGTTTACCCCGTTTGGCGCTGGCCGTAGCGGATGCATTGGAAAACACCTAGCCTACCAGGAAATGTCCATCGTTTTGGCTCGTCTCCTCTGGCTCTTTGACGTTCGCCTGGACCCTAGCAGCAACTTGGGAGAAGGTGTAGGAGATGCTAAAGAAGGGCGAGGGTGCAGGAGCGAATTTCAGCTGTATGATCGCTTTGTCAGTTCACAGAATGGGCCAATGCTGCAATTTCGCTATCGGGAAGAGTTGGTTGCATAGCCAGGAGACATCAAGAGCTCATTTTTATGAAAGCATATGAGCGTAGCTATTGCAAATGCTTTTTTGTTTTATGTCATTTTTTTTTCTCTCCGAAAATGCCGGAATGGATAGGGTTAGATGGGAGAAAAGTTGGCCGACATGCCGGCATATGTCGCTTCATGTATATGCATGTTGGTCCAAGAAAAGAAAAACTACTGTACCTACTAGTTAACGGAGCGTGGGTCTGGGTAGATGGTATTAGTGCTAGAATTATAAAGCATTGTGCTACTACGTTGATCAACCACCAACGAGTTTCGGATGCCTGACATTTCTAGGCGATATGTTGCTACATAGGATATAGGACCTCTCGTATATGAGAGCGACGACCAAACGACTCATGCTATTCCCAGATTGCCTTGTTTTACTGACCGCCTAGTTCGCTCGCGTAAATCAGTTTGATCGACGTGCTGTTTCAAGCTAAACTTCAGTATTTAGGGCCCTTGCCTTGTATTTTCCTATTTTGTGTTTCTTCGAGGGGAAGACGACTCAAGGCACGAGGTATGGTGCGGCTTACAAATTTACGCGGCTCGTAAATATGGAGCACTGATGTCTTCTTGCTGCTTCGGTAGAATTCCCCCTTTCTGCATTTACATAGCACGAAGTACATGTACAGTATCCCTCCAATAGTAGTAATATTTTGGACTACCAACATCTTATGCAAGAGCTCCATAAAAGTGGTAGCAGCACTCGCACTGGCCAAGCAACCCAAGGCTGTCAGTACCGCGGATAGCTCACTGGTAACCCGTATCTTACACCCCCTGGGAGTAGTGATTCAACGTGATCATTTAAAAAATTTCCTTGTTGATCGCTGTTGGATGCTAGCTTTCACGAATTAAGAATGAAGTGGATATAGAAGCTCGGGAAAATGCAACGCTATCAGTTGCGCGGTGATGGATTGAGCATGGAATACCGGAATGTGGGAGACGATGTAATTGACAAGACGCTAAACAGCTTGCTACCGAGTGCACGGATTATAGGTACGCCTCCCTAATGTTTGTACAGAAATGCGGGAACCGCTTGTGACGAGTCGACTGACGTTTAAAAGCTAATCATGCACGTTGGTTGTTTTGAGACTGATTGCGGTGTACCGTATATTTACAGTTGGATTGAAAGGATGAAATCTCGCCGGGCGACGGTCGTCGGCGGGCCCGGAGAGTTTTTAAACAATGGCAGCCGAGAAACAGGATGAGCGGAGATCTCGAGGCTCCGTGCCGGCATATCTATATGGAGAACGTGAGAAGCATTTTAGGACAAAACAGGGCAAAATACGGTGCCGAGGAAGGGGAAGAAAGCGCCCGCCGACAATCACCAAGGGGGTTTCCAGGAATCGCTGAGCTGTGGGGGGCTAGTGACAGGGGTGGTGGCTCCATGCAACACCTGAGATGATACATAAGAGTAGGGTCAGTCTTTTGATCTTTGGCTGGTACGGAGTGCGGATTGATGAGATGTGAAATGGCGCCACTTTTAGGAGGCCGACGGATACGTCTAGTCTTTTGGTGTCATGCGACTGGGAACGACTCGTATCGTAGATCATTCTGAGTGAGTTTTGTAGTGACTTTCCCCAGAGGCTGAGCCCATATGTGTAAGCGAAGTTGGGGAGGCCAAGGGACATAGCGTCTCGCGATGTATAAAGAGAGAATGCATCAGGGTGGATAGAAACAGGTAGCTGATCCAAGCTTTAGTTTGAGAGTGATACGCTTTGCTGTACGGCAGGACGACAGTAGGTATCTACTAGCTATCGGTTCCCCTGGTCAGATAGGGACAGACTCTATGTGATACTACTGGTATTACGCTGTAAGCAATATCCTCACATTGTATTACTGAGAACTTGGTACTCTTTGTAATGTCATATGCTTGCTTACTCGGACTGCCAGGGGGGGATCCCTGGAGATGTAGTCATCAGACAAATTTATTGATACAGAGAGTATATACAAATTATACCATGAGATCATTTATGCGATTCTGGTTGTAGAAATTCATTTATAAATATATATGTCAAATACTATGCTAAATTTCGGAATATGCATCTGGATCTGGCCTCTGTTGACCATATGCTTGAAGGGAGTGCTTGGTCATACAGGTCAGCTGGTTCGACTTCGTCCATGGAAATACCTACATGGGAGATGTAAGCTATCGGACTTTGCGGAGTGGGAATAGCCCAGTGGAGTTTGCTTTCGGAGTTCCTAATACAGAGATTTACCAAATTGGATCCTCCGATATAATGCGTAGGAAATCGTATTGATGGTATACGTCTTTGGCATTTATAATCGCCAATGGCGAGCTTGCCCCATAGACACATGTTCTCAGTTCCATCTATGAATAGCCAATTGACGTGCTGATGCTTTATGCAGAAATACAATTAAATTCTCGTGCCCACGTTTATAATATTTCACTTGACATTCGAGACTGCATATAGCTTGGAGTTATTTTTACTTAATAGGTGGTTTAAGAGCTACCCATAATAGTTCACAGGCCAGGGATATCTCTATATTCCGATCAAATAGTCTCCAAATTGTGGCTTCAAAAGCTATGTGAATACCAGAAGAAGTGGCAGTTTGATCCTTTATTCTAGGGGATATCGTACCGAAGTTCGGTTGAAGAAGTCTCGCTCGGCGTGTAAGTTGGTACTCAGCTTGAAGCTCTCACCGTAAGTTAAGTTCCTCATACTTATAGAGTAATTAGGTAGATGCAATTATTCACATACATCTTATAAACAAATGTTTATCTCTCTGTATAGGTATAATGCCAACGCCGAGCTTGTCTAGATTCAAGCCAAGCCATCTGCGGCACTTACAATTTTTTTCGGCAGTTTCTTTTTCAATACGTTACGCTGCTAATGTTAATTTGCTCAGCGTCTATGAGCTGCCTCTGCCCCAGCAGTGACTCAATGTCATGCTGAACGACTGGTAGTTACTCAGTAGAGGATCGAAACCAAAAAAACCTCCTCTTTTGCTGAATAGGGTAGCAAATGCCGTGTGGGGCTGTACGACGTATCCGCTAGACTTGGATTACGCCTGTGAATAGGATTCACCTTGCAATCTAATAAAAGTCTGGCGTTTGCTGCAATGTAGTACTTGAACCCGCGTTTTCTGACAAAGGCTGGAATGACATATCGCCAGATTCAAGTGATGCTGGCATGAAGCGGCAAGCGGCATTGACGGGTTGCTTTTCTAGCTCTTCAGAGGTGTAAATGTGGGTATAGTAGTACCTATTATGTGGAATCATGGGTTTCCAAAACATAAACACAGTCACGATTCAACTCTCGTTTGCGTTTTTTCCAAACAGGCAAACAATCACGACAATCTGTGAGAATATATAGTCCAATTATGAGCACGTCAGGCTCTAAGATAAAACAAATAGAGATGTGAACATGATGAACTAGATGATCCAGAGATCTAATGAGATTTAATTGAGTTTTAGCTGTTCGAGTATGAGTTCCAGAGCAGTACACCTTTCTCTTTAGTATGACTTTGCTCACAATTCTAGTGCAATTTTCAGTTGGAGCAAAGAATTATTAGACATAAAGGTGTGCACGTCCGTACAGTACAAACGCCCTTGACTATTAGGCAAGACTATTCATGTAGTGTAGCAACAACTGCCAGCCCGACCGCTAGCCCCTGCTCCCTGTTCTCTTAATCTGTGTTCTCTCAAACAGACGAGATAAATCTTTCTAAAAGCTAAGAAAAAAAAAAAAGGCAAGAATTTGAAATGTGTCGATATGCTTTTGATAAGCGAAATCAGATGCGTGGTATACAAGCTATTTGGGGAATGGATGGCGAAGCGCGACTGGAAAAAGTTGCATGTATAGAAAGGAGCCTTGAGCTCAATGGGAACGGCTACCATGTAGTAGAAATTGCATATGCTGATAACGATAGTTTGCTGGCTGATAAAAGTGTGGCTTTGGTGATACCGGCGTGGTGGCTTTACCTTTGGTTAAGATGAGAAAAATTCAGACGACCAAACCATCGCAAAAACCTTTCGTCTCGGGCGCGTTCGCATCTTTCCATATCTGCACAAATTGAAAGTTCGCTATCTATTAATCCATACCGGTTTTGTTATGGGGCCCCTTGTCTCGTACATATGTATCGCAGGCATAAGTATTACTCAGTTTCCAGCTTCATAGCTGGTCGCACTTGGAAAGTTGAATAGAAACGAAATGGCCTGAGGAAGTTTCCGTTGCAAAATCTTCATAAGCTTTTACTCCCCCAACTTCACCATAAGCGAGTCTTCGTGGCGCAGTTGGCTAGCGCGTCAGTCTCATATTCTCCATAAATATGATCCAAATCTCCAGTTTGGGCTATCTGAAGGTCGTGAGTTCGAGCCTCACCGAGGACATTCTTTTTTCTCAGTGTGGGTTTAAAACACATAATATCTCTCTTTTTTTGTTACCTGATCTCTATCAAAGAAATGATTGCAAACAACAACAAGAAGGCACTATCAACCCATTGCACGCTCTCCAGCTCCAGTCCGTTTTACTAACGAGAGATAGTTTTGTGTTTCGCCATCATTCTCATCCAAGTTCTGGGTGAAACTCCTGATAGAGAGAATAACTAGTACAGGCCTATTCCGCGCATAGCCTTTATTGGGGCAAGCTTTTGGCGTATGAAATGTCAGTGCTGTGTCCCTTTGACCTCCTGGTGTGGGCCGTCGCAGCAACTGGAGAAATGTCTTTGTCACGACTGGCCATTGTAGGCAGTACACCCTGGACGTCGATTTCGGAAACACCTGTCTACTACATTTAAGCTCAGTAAGCATGTAATTATCAATCGGAGTGTGGGCTTTGTGGATATTCTAAGCCTTGGCGATTCATAAAGAGACCTGTTTCGACGAATATGAATGAATACCATCGCGTACCTTTTTGGATGATGAAGAACCGCCGGTCAACCTTCGGGCCATATCCTTTGCCTTGTTTGTAAGGGTGGGCTGAGATCTTTTAAAGCACTTTTCGCAGGGCTCATCCTCTACGAAGTCTCTCGCCTCCGTAAACTCCCCACATTGTTCGCCCTTTTCACGCTTTTCGCAGGGTACTCTTAGTGTTTGCAAGCGCTTTTCGCATACGGGGCAAAAACAGCCAATATAGCTACACATTGTTGAGTAGAAAGAAGGCAAAGCAAGTTGCAGATTTATCGTAGTTGTGCTGGTGAAGAGGCAGATAGAGGAGTCTTGGTTCCAATGAAGTTGTTCCATTGACCAAAACCCCATGGGAGCACCTCATTTATAACATCTTACCTGGCTGAAATTAAACAAAGATTCAGCAGCTTTGTGAATCGTTGTTCATTCCTAGTGTAACTAAGAATCACGATCTTTGTCGTTTGTTCAAGGTTGTGATTCACTTATGATGATCCACTTTCCTTGCCAAGATGCGGCTTGATCAATTGAATTATGCTTGTTGATAGCAGTTACATCGCAGCAAAGCTTTGCGTTTACAACTATGTCGTAGTAGAGTGAATGGCCTATCCTCTTGGCAAATATCGTACCAGATACTCATCACATCAGCTCGAGATGGCGAGTAGAAGTGATTGTCGCTCACAAAGGACATGATGAACTTAAATAAAAGAATTCCTACTATTATTCACAATTTGTGGCGAGATATTAGCTAAATTGAATTCCTGTTGTTAAGATTCGCGATAGCATATAATTAAAAGGAGCTGATTCTCCTTCATCGAGACATCGAGTCTATGAAGATGTATAGCATCGCTCAAGGAAGTGTTATTCAACAGTCCGAGTGCCTAGGATAAAATAGTATTTCTCCTTTATACCAATTTCCTAACATGTGCAGATGCAAATATCTGAAATCTTTGACAGGCTGAATACCTAGATATCACTATCATGGTACGTCTTCGGACTTGCATTGAACGGTTTAATTTACCAACTACGTAACCTAGCTAATTTCTGCAGATAGTTGTGGCAATTTGATATGAAGCCATTCACTAGCTCTAGGCATTCAAGGGAAGCTCACAAGCTTCCCTCCTACATCTACAGGTACCCCACCTTTTAAGTACCAGCTTATTAAGAACCTTACCTTATTTAACTAGCTATTAAATAAAATAATTTTAAATCCCTTTTTTTAAGCTCTTATTAAAGTCTTTAAAATAATAATAATAACAGCTGCTAACCTAATCCTTTAAAATAAATTTTTTTTTATT